>CM040240.1:206613793-206676375 GCA_022545495.1 Chrysanthemum lavandulifolium | reverse complement strand
CCACATGAATTTATAACCTTTTCAACATCTTCCTTACTTTTGTCCTCAAAAGCTTTGATGTTGTCTCGATCATAAATGGACAAGTGGCCATACTCGGTTGTTTTCAAGGCATCCTATAGGTGATCTCATCGGTTCCTTCCTTGAACCTAACCGTTCCATCATGCTTGTTATGGCTCATTCTTGATGTTTCAACAAACGGTTTCCCTAGCACTACTTGGGATAAGCTATAGTCAATAGCGCATCCTACATCTTCTAGGACCATAAAATCAACTAGGTAGGTGAAATTTCCTATAAAGACATGCACGTCCTTGACTCTTCCCACAAAGTTGCAAACTCCTCCGGATACTTAGGGTCTCTCCTAATATTGAGTCGCTCATTCATAATATCATTGTAGGCAGCAGATGACATTACATTGATGGGGATTCCGTATCTATGTAAGCGTGGTCTACACTCCTATATCCGATCATACAAGGATTTTTAGGTTCGGTTTCCTCTCCTAATCTTTGGGCATATCCTAATGATAGGTGATCGTGGATTATCGATTATGTATTGATGGTACGCAACCTCTTCCTTAGTGGGGTAAAGATTGAAGTAAGCACTATTTTCACATCCGCGTTGTTGTTTATCATGCCATTTTCCGAATTCGCTAATCATAGAGCCAACTATAGCGTGACTACTTTCTCAACGACTTCCCAAATTGTACTATCGAATATTTTCGAAAATCACGAAGGTCGGTGTTTCTACTCACATATCGGCTTGACGGTTGTGTTGGTTATTAGGTTGTGTTTTGGTGACATTGAATTTTTGTGTTGGGTTATTAAGTGGTGGTTGGTTATCATTCTCCATGATGAGCGTGATGGGTGTTATGAACAAAAGTCACGAAGAAGGGGATAGACTAAGAGGAAGCTAAAAATGAGAAAAAGTTTACTTGATAGGAATCAAGCAAAGAACCTAAGCGAGGTGGACTACTAACTAGCTATTCTATTCCCGACAACGGCACCAAAACTTGATAACGCCTGCGCGTCGTTCGGGGTCAAGGAAACTTCCTTTTCTTCGAGCAAGTTTTATAACACCCTAGGCAGTGAACCTAATCGTTGTAGTGTAGTAATTAGGGTAAGCCACGGGTATTGATATCGTTCTCTAGGGGAATAGGAATGCTAGTGAGGAGTTACTACGCTAAGGTTAAGGTTGAGGAAGATTATTTTTTATCTTTTTATGTTTTATGAAAATGGAAAGGTACGAATCTCGGGTATTGGATTTGGGGGTTGGTATTTCTACCGATTACTCTACTATTATCTAATTATCTAAACTAAGGTTGTGGGAGTCTATGTCTAATTAATGTGTGCTCGTATGATAGTTTAAAGATGTGTTTACTTAGGTTGTATTACTCCTTAATTATCTCCTATTGATGGTTGAGTTGTCGCGTCTTATTCTAGTTGCGTTGTGTGTCTAAAGTTGTAGGGTATCGTTTCTCCTAACTCTTTGAACTTACCAAAGGGTCTAGTCTACAAACCCACTAGGGATGATAAACTCCTACTCTAAGGCGCTCTTTGGATGGTTTAGCCTATAATTACTCGGTAATTATATTCTAAGGTTCACAAAGATGAATCAAGCATTAAGTACACAACGAATGACCTATCGCATTACTAGATCATTAGTCAACTAAGATAAGAAACAACCAATCAATATTCAATAATTAAGTTTCATACTTTCTAAGCAAACACACAAATAAATTAATGGGACATGGAGAACATGCAAGCATACACACAAATAATCAAAGACATAATTGAATTAATGAAGTAAAGACTTATCTTGATGTAAGATAGGGTTTAAAACCCTAAAATCTTGTACAAGACACCTTAGGTTCGGTTTTAGGTTTTACTCCAAAGACTCTCCACCCAAAGGCGAAAAATTCGGATTCTATATATAAGATTACAATTGCGACGGCGTCACCTTATGTTTAGTGGACGCCGTCGTGTCGCCGTCATTAGGGTTTCGTCTTGGCCACGTTAACCTTGCGACGGCGTCACCTTATGTCCGTGACGCCGTCCTCTTGACTTCGGCGTCGTTCGGATTGCATCTAGGCCGCCCGAGTAGCGACGGCCTACTCTTTACAAGCTGGACATCGTCGCTTGAAAATCGAGTTTTGGGTTACGGACCGTCACAATAATTTTGGGACGGCGTCGCCATTAGCTTTTGACGCCGTCGCCTTCTACTTTCAAACAGCTGTGAGTGTCTCGATTTTGACTTTTGCCATTTTCTTGGATATTCGCGCCTTTTCGTCCAAATAAGTGCCATTCCGACATTTTGCCTTCACGAGACCTAAAAGTGAAAAGGAACGATATTAAGTAATAACGTATACAAAAGTGATCAAATAAGGACTAAAACGACCCCTCAAAATGGTACCTTTTAAAACCTTATCAGTTAACAACACAAAAAAAAATATATAACAAACAAAACAATCGTAGCGTTTTCTATCTTGTATTTTCTTTAAGGTGATTCTTAAAGAGGTGCGATTTGGTTAAGCGAGGCGATACCAAAATATTGTCCAAGCGTTTTTAAACCCTTAGCACAAATCCATACCTCGTCTTTTCGGTGGTACTTAATAAATACATAAAATCAACCACCGCAAACCAAAGCGAACACCTACCAACTGGGGTGTGAACATTAATAAGTTCCCAATCTTAAAGATCAAAACTTACCTTTGTGTCCTTGTGATTTGGTGTACCTTTTCAAAGCCATTTCATTTGTGATTATTGGTTTAAGTTCACTTGTCGTTTTGCCTCGCATTTGTTTTGAAAATTGATTTTATACTTAGTGCATGCGCTCGTTCTTCCACTCTACAAGTCCACTTCGAGCTTGTAAGTATTCACGTGAGCGTGAGGACGTTACGCTCCTTCACCGTGACCGAGGCGTCTAGCACCACCACCCCCCGTCGTAATGGCGGAAGATAAACCGATGAATGAGCTTCTCCAAGCACCCATCGAGGGTTACGGAGATGCCATTGTTGTCCCGACCATCGTGGTCGATACCTTTAAGCTCAAAACCGGGTTGCTTAATCTTGTAACCCAAAGCCAATTTATGGTTTTGAGCGAGGCGACCTCATGCACATATTCGATGGTTCAACAAGATTGCATCGACCATCAAATACAAGAATGTCCCACATGAAGCAATTAAGCTTCTTGTTCCCATTCTCAGAGGACAAGCCGAATTGGCTTGAGAAACAACCCCTCGTTCCATTGAGACATGGGAGGATTTAGTCACTAAGTTTGTTAACGAATTTTATCCTCCATCCCGAACTACAAGTCTTAAGAATGAGATAATGAAATTCGCTCAAAGATTTGATGAATCATTCGGTGAGGCATGGGATCGTTACAAAGAGTTGCTCCGAAAGTGTCCGCATCATGGTTTTACCGAGTTAATGCAAATGGATACTTTCTACAATGGTCGAACCAAACTAACCAAGACTCTTTAAATGCCTCGCGGAGGTAATTTCTGAGCAAGACCACAAAGAAGCCTTGCAAATCATAGAAAACAAGTCCCGGTCCGCCCTTTCCGAACAAAGACATATCAGGTCTCGATCTAATGCAGGGACCTTCTACTTCATCTCACGTGAGTACATCTAGCACCGATGCTAAGATTGACAAACTCACGGATATTGTTCGAGCTTTGGTTCTCGCTAACCAAAAGAAAGTCACTTTCACACGGACACCATCACATGGTGAAGTAAAGAAAGTCGAGTGTGTTACTGTGGTGGCCCTCATGCATACTACAACTGTCTCGCCACCGATGGTAGTCCATTTGAAGCCAATGCTATAGCCGGTGCTTCACATCGGGGAGGTAATCAATACCGTCCTCAAAATGAACCAAACTACCGTGCTAATACTTATCGAGGACCACCGGTTTAACGAGAATCTAACATACAAAACCGGAATCGAACCAACCTAGAATGAACCAAGGTTATCAAAACCAAGGTAATTTCTATCCGGACCAAATCAAGGTTTCCAACATCAAGGAAACTTTAATCAAAACAATTTCAATCGAGGAATCAATTTCATAGAAATGTGAATCCTAACCAGGAAATTTTCAAAATCAAGGCCCTAATCCGAAAAATAGAGGCGAATTTTCCTAATCAAACTCAAGCCATTGTTCCAATGGACCATCATCGATGAGTTATTGAAGCAATTTATGAAATCCCAAGATAAAATGAGCAGTTGTTGGTCGGTCGGATCGGCGATCTAAAGAAGTCTTTAAATGATCAACCCTCGGGCTCGGGAAAACTTCCAAGCAACACGATCGCTAACCCGAGGGGCGATGCAAAGGCGATCACAACCGAAGTGGTGTTTCATACAATGGACCTCTATTCCTACTACCTCTTCTTCTCTCTCCAGAAGGTAGTGGAAAGTGAACCGAGGCTACAAAGGACAAGGAACTTCCTACTAATAACGGAGGTACCAACGATGTCCAACCTCAGTTGTCCGAAACCCAAATCCAATCCAGAGTTGTTTTGAACCTCACGTAGCTCTGTTGAAAACCCCAATCCAAATCTTCTATTCCTTACCCATCGCGTTTGAATGAGCAAAAGCTCCAGCGAAAAAGCCGGTCATCAAATGGACAATTTTTTCAAATTTTCCAAGAACTACATTTTGACATAAGCTTTGCGGATGCTATCATCTTGATGCCCAAGTTTGCATCAACTCTCAAACACATGTTAAGCAACAAGGAAAAAGCTGTTTGAAATGGCTAAAACTCCTCGAGCGAGAAGCGCTCTGATTATCTTGAAGAAGCTTCCAGAAGCTTGGAGATCCTGGAAAATTTCTCTTACCTTGTGTATTTCGGGAATGGTTGAATGCTTTGCCTTAGCCGATCTTGGTGCAAGCATCAATCGATGCCTTATTGATATGGAAGAAACTTTCTCTTAGGACCTTACTCTACATGCATGACTCTCGAGCTTGCGGATCGTACAATATCCGTTCACTTGGCATTGCCGAGGGCGTATTGTGAAAGTAGGAAAGTTCCATTTTCCGGTGACTTTGTGGTTGTTGACTTGATGCCGATCATCGGGTTCCTCTCATTGTTGGACGAGTTCACGAAGCAGCGTGCTCTCATTGATGTATTTGAGCAAGAAATCACATTACGTGTAGGTAATGAAGTCGTCACCTTTAACCTTGATCAAACTTGAGGTACTCCATAAACTATGATTACGAGTCGGTTAACCGAATAGATATCATTGATGTTATACGAAGAGTACTCTCAAGAAATTCTTGGTTATGATCATAATTCTTGAGTGATAATCTCACCGATTCATCTCAACCCATCATTGCCAATTCTACTCCTTCTCTCGCTCCGTTTGAGGAAAGTGACTTCATCTTGGAAGAGATTGAAGCATACTTGTCTAGTGATTCGGTTTCATGGGAAATTGATCACGCTCAATTGACATCGAGGAGATATTCTTCTCATTGAGAAGTTGCTTAATGATGATCCATCATCACTCCCTCCCGTCGAGCTTCATAACAAGGAAGTCAAGTCGGTTGAAGCGAAGAATTTCTGAGGTAGAACTTAAGGACTTACCACCTCATCTCGAGTATGCATTTCTTGAGGGTGATGATAAATTACCCATCATTATTGCTCGAGATTTGAGTAAAGATGAAAATCTGCTCTCATAAAGGTCTTGAAGTCACACAAGCAAGCAATTGCTTGGAAACTCTCCGACATTAAGGGTATCAACCACGAGTTTTGTACTCACAAAATCTTGATGGAGGATGATTTCAAACCAGCGATCAACATCGAGAGAAGGTGAATCCAAAATCCATGATGTTATTAAACAAGAGGTTCTCAAACTTCTTGATGCGGGATTAATTTACCCGATCTCGATAGTCCTTGGGTTAGCCCAATTCAACGTGTTCCTAAAAGGGTGGCATAACTGTTGTCACAAATGAAGAAAAGCGAGTTAATTCCAACTCGGTCAAGTTACGGGATGGCGTGTTTGCATTGACTATCGTAAGTTGAATGACGCCACTCGTAAAGACCATTTTCCTCTACCCTTCATGGACCAAATGCTTGAGAGATTAGCGAGAAGCGAATACTATTGTTTCCTAGATGGTTTCTCGAGGTTATTTCAGATCCCATTGATCCCGGGATCAAGAAAAACCACATTCTCCACGCCCATACGGAACTTTTGCCCTGACGTATGCCTTTTGGCCTATGTAATGCTCACGCACGTTCCAACGATGTATGATGGCAATTTTCCATGACATGATCGGAAACAATGGAGGTGTTTATGGATGACTTCTCGGTCATTGGGGACTCGTTTCAAACATGTCTCTCCCATTTAGATAAAATGCTAAAGCGATTGTGAAGACACCAAACTTTGTCTAAATTGGGAGAAGAGCCACTTTATGGTCAAAGAAGGCATAGTCCTTGGCCACAAGATTTCAAAAATGGGATTGAGGTTGATAGAGCAAAAGTCGATGTTATTGCTAAATTGCCTCATCCTACTACCGTCAAAGGTATTAGGAGTTTTTAGGTCATGCCGGTTTTATCGCAGATTCATACAAGATTTTCTAAAATCGCCTGGCCTATGACCCATCTTCTTGAAAAGATGATCCTTTTGTCTTCTCACGAGTGCATCGAAGCTTTTGAAACATTAAAGAAAAAGCTTCGAGGCACCCATTCTCGTTGCTCCATTGGGACTTGCCTTTGAGCTCATGTGCGATGCAAGTGATTTTGCTATCGGTGCGGTCACGGGCAACGCAAAAACAAGCATTTTCGCCTATCCACTACGCAAGTAAGACTATGATGAAGCTCAAACCCATTACACCACTACGGAAAAAGAGCTACTAGCCGTGGTGTATGCGTTTGAAAAGTTTGACCATACCTAATCTTGACCAAATGCGTGGTGTATACGGATCACTAGGCTCTCAAATATCTCTTTGCAAAACAAGATGCAAAGCGAGATTGCTCCGTTGGGTTCTCTTCCGCAAGAATTTGATATCATTATCGTGATAAAAAGGAGCCGAGAACACGGCTGGCGATCATTTGTCCGTCTGAAAACCCTCACCAAGATGTTTTCGAGAAAAGGAAATAAATGAAACATTTCCTCTCGAGACACTCAATGCGGTTTCTTTCATGGAAACTCTACTACCCCATGGTTTCTGACTTCGCAAATTACCATGCGGTAACTTCATAGTGAAAGGAATGTCGACCCAGCGGAAGAACAAATTCTTCAAGGATGTTAAACATTACTCGGGACAACCCTACTTATTCAAAATGCATGCGGATCAAGTCATCCGACGGTGTGTTTATGGACAACAAGCTATGGACATTCTCAAAGCTTGCCATCTTTGGACCAATCGGGGCCATCATAGTCCAAACTACACCGCCAAAATGTGTTTGACTCCGGGTTTTATTGGCCCACTATTTACAAGGATGCCCCGAATTTGTCAAAACTTGTGACGCTTGTCAGCGCACGGAAATATATCTCAAAGAAATGAAATGCCGCAAAGCGCCATTCAAGTGTGTGAGATCTTTGACATCGGGGCATTGACTTTATGGGGCCATTTCCATCATCTCGAGGAAACAAATACATACTTGTGGCTATTGACTATTTGTCAAAATGGGTTGAGCGAAAGCTTTACCCACCAATGATGCTCGAGTAGTTGTGAAATTCTTAAAATCTCTTTGCTAGGTTTGGAACCCACGAGCTATAATCGATGATCGTAGTACGCATTTCGCAATGACCAATTTGATCGAGTCATGCAAAAGTATGGTGTAACCCACCGTCTCTCTCGCATACCACCCCGAACAAGTGGGCAAGTGGAAGTTTCCAACCGTGGTATTAAAAGAATTGCGGAGGACGGTGGCGAAAACCGTGCATCACGGTCGGATAAGCGGATGGCGACACGGGCCTTCCGTACAACTTATAAGACACCCATGGTGTACTCCATACAAGCTTGTGTGCGGAAAGGCATGTCATCTGCCGATTGAGCTTGAGCACAAAGCATCTTGGGCTTTGAAACATGCCAACCGATATTCAGACGGTGGTGATCACGGTAAAAGTTCAAATGAATGAATTAAATGAACTCGTGATCAAGCATACGAGAACTCTTTAATCTACAAACAAAAGACAAAGAAGATTCATGACCCCAAAATCAAGAACCGCGTTTTCAACGTTGGTGATCGAGTCCTTCTTTTCAATTCGAGATTGAAGATTTTCTCGGAAAACTAAAATCCATTGGTGCGGACCATTCACCATCACTAAAGTATTTCCTTATGGGACTATTGAGTTATCTCAACCCGATGGTCCAAATTTTAAAGTGAATGGTCATCGATTAAAACACTATTTTGGAGAGGACATTCCACCGTGATTGTCCCGGATCTACAAACTTTCCCCATGAACCAATGAATGCGGGATCGAGTCGAGCTAGCGACTCGGTAATCAAAATAGTAGCACACAACATGGGTTTCACCGTGTGTACCACCCTAGTGTGGGGAGTTGCCCCTTTGTTGTATATAAGTTTTTATTCATATATATATATATATATATATATATATATATATATATATATATATATATATATATATATATATATATATATATATATATATATATATATATATATAAATATGTATATATCAAAAATAAAATAATGGCGTAGTATTTCCCTTTTACGTTCTATGTTTCGCATAACCGCGGTACTTTGAATATTGAGGGCAATATTCATTTCTAGTGTGGGGGAATTCTCACGAATTTTATCATGTAATTATACCACCCAATTCCCCATTTTGGCCAAAATTTTTTTTTTTTTTTGGAGTAAGTGTTTTGCACTTACTCGACTTCTGATTATCGATCCGCCATGTCTAACACACAAAAGGATTGGCTAATCCGGGAGCAAGCGACTCTTGGTAAAGATATCTCAATCCGTTGACGACTTGCAATTTGCCCAAAATTGTATGGTGTTATTTCACCATATCTTTAATTAGTGAAGAGTTGGCTAGCCCGCAAGTTTATGGCTTGTGGTAAAGGCGGTTGGAAAGCCATAATTGGTAATCGACTCACCAAAGATATTTTATCTAAGAGTTGGCTAGTCCGAAGCAAAGCGACTTCAGTAAAGACAAATCAAAACCGTTGAAAGTCGGTGATTTGCTCAAAATCATTTGGTTATCATTGTACCAAGGTTCTTATTTGAACTGAAACAATTGGCTACTCGAAGTAATGGCTTTTGGTAAAGAGATGAAATCCATTAAGTTTTCTTAAAAGATTGCTAGGGACTAGCAATATCTTAGTGTGAGGATTGATGAGAGTGTGCAATACTCATCATTTTTGTACCTTTTAGGCGCAAAAACATCCGAAAACACTCGTAAAGCATCAAAATGATAAAAATATCACAAATAAGTGTTTTATGTGTTTCAAATGCAAAATATCAAAATCGGTGAAAAAGCGTATCAAGTTTGCATAATTGGCGCTTTAGTCCCCAAGTTTCAAAAGTTGTCAAATATAGTCCCTGGTAAATCAAAATAATGAAAAATGTTATTTAAAGTCCCCAGGGATTCATGAGTTGTCAAACTTGGTCCTTGAAGTTTAAGAATTACAAAATGACAACTTTGGTCCCTCAACTTTGAAAAATGTCAAAAATAGTCCTCGGATATTTAAAAATGGAAATTTATCAAATATTACCCTTGTACTATTCATATATGGCATAATTGGTCCTTGGAAAAACTTTGGAAAAAGTACAACTTTGGTCCCTCAAGTTTGCAGAATTGCAAAAGTGGTCCTTGTGTATTAAAACCAAACCAGACCCTTTTTATTATTGAGCCAGTCCAAAACCCCCACTTGAACCCCCAAATGAACCCTTCCCTTATTATTAATACCGGTAAAAAAAAAGTCAAATGCCAGCTCATTTGCTCCTCCTCGCTGAAATCATGAACCGAAACCACCATGGTTTGACCGCTTACTGGTTTCCACCTTTCCACCTCACGCACATTTGTTTACCCACTCCCTAACACCTCCACATCCAACAAAATTCTTTAATTGCTTCCAAACCACTACTCCTGCTCAAAAGACTTTTGGCGCCAAAATGCCAAATGGACAGTTATGATGATTCTGAAAGATCCAATGGTTGGAAAGAAGTGGGAAAGTCTCAGAGATGTCGACAAAGCTCTAAAAGATCATTATAAAGAAAGAAGGAAGTAATGTGAAAGATATCTAGAATAATTTTAGTTAATGTATGTCGTTTTTAGTTAATTTTCAAATTCCAGTGTAATATCAAGCTTTCAAGTACTGTTTTTATCCATCTTAGTGTATTGTGAACCTTTTTCAATAAGCAATTTCAAGTTTCAAGTTTCATTTCAGTTTATGCAATTTTCATGTCAAAATTCTCATGTTAGCTTAAAGTTGTTATTAGATGTTTCTTTGGACTCATAAGCTCACATAAGCTCCTATTAAAGCTTTTCTAAGCTTTTAGAAACCATAAAACTCGGTTTAGAAGTAAAATCAAAAATACAAAAAATACTAAAAAATAGTTGGAAAATGAAAATCCAATAGAAATGAAGATCACAATGGGCGGGGTAAATCTTGGATGGCCTTGGGTTTAGAAGCTTAGTGGTAAGCTAATAGGGTTGATCCTTGGTCCTTGTTCTTGGTTTTCGGTGAAGTGAATTTGTAAGCCTTTTAAGCATTTTTGCATTTCAATATACAAGTAGCTTAAAGCTTAAATCTTTGTATGTTTATGTTTACGAGTTGTAGTTAAGTAGAATTAAACATTAAAGCGGTTAGCTTGTTCTTTAAAATTTGTAGTTATTAAAGATCTTAGTTTAACAAATCATAATAGCATAATTGTTAATCTTGAGTTATATGTTGTTATTATTGTTGTTTAATGCTTCTGATCTCATTAAGTGATAATATAAAGTTATGAATCAGTTTCATGGCCTAAATCAGTGTTAAGCTTTGAAAAAATTCAAAACAGTTTGTTAAAGAGTTGTTTGGATATTTTGTGTTATCTGTGTTAAAGGCTATTTGTGTTGTTGCTTATTGTTGTTTCATATCACATTAGGTCATAATAACTCAGTGCAACATTAAAAACCTATCCTTATTTGAGAAAAAGTCAAAATCACTTTTAATCTCACCTTACTTGTTAACTGTTAGGATTTAACTTGTCAAAATCATCACAGTTGCTTAGGACTTGTTAATCTAGCTTGATTTCATCTTAACATACCTTATTACAACATAATCAGTAAGTAGAATCAATCCAAAGTTCATATAAGTCAACTTCTTAGTGTAACTTTAAAAGTCAAAATTTTCAGTTTAGTCGTTTTTGAATAAAATAGATAATTTTATATAGGACTTAATATTAAGTTTCAAGATTTGAGCTTTTGGGATATTAATACTCAACTGCTCATCTTAGTCGTAGTAATTTTTATAATTTCTAGTTTGCTAGTTAAACTGCTTATTTTTTAGTTTCCTTTAAGTCCTTTTCTAAAAAAGTGCCCTGTGCACAGTTAGTTGAGTCTTTTTCATAAGCTTGTATCTAGCTTATTAGTGAACCTTAGCTTGTGTATTTTGGCTTTTTGGAAAGCTAACCTAGCTGTCTTAAAGTGCCAAGCTTAAATTTTTACTTTGCAACTTATTTGTTAGGGCTGCAAGTAGCTTTTAAGTTGTCCCATTTTCTGTGTACACTAAGTATTCAGTGTTTACAAGCCACTTTCACAAGCTCACACAGAGCTTAATAGTGGGCCCCACCTTGTATACTTTGGTTTTCTAAGAAGCTCACCAACCCAGCTTGTTGCCTCAGTGCTCATTTTGAGCTTTGGAGCTTTTTCCCCTAGCTTAATCTAGCCTACAAAATGATTGCAGGCCTGTTTGGTTGCTTGGTTTAGTCATAGTGCTTATTTGCTTATTTTAAGCTTATCAGTATTGATCTTTGTGTCTTTTAGCTTCATATAAGTTCCTTTAGCTTATTTGTATCTTATTTCATCTTTGGTTCCAGCTTGTAAGCTTGTTTGAGCTTAAAATCATCAAAATAAGCTTAAAAGCTTAACTGTTGAGATCATAAGCTCATTAACTGCTTATTTTCAAGTTTTAAAATTTTTCTCTTTATTTAAGTTGCTTAATATCAGTAGTATAATAGATTTGTAAAAGAAAAAAAAACAAAAACATCATTTTAAAAATAGTGATAGCGTTTATTTAATAGAAATTAGCTTTTTAATTTTCTTTTTCAGCTTATTCTTAAGCACTTTCTGTTTTTATAATTTTCTTAGTTTTCTGTCATCATAAGATATTTATAGAAAAATTTTCATAATTTTCTTAGTTTGTTTAGTATTTATTAGAATTTAAAATAGTTAATAAGTATTAAATAATTAATAATAAATAAATAAAAAGCATAAAAAATATCTTTTCAGTTTTAAAATTAGTTTTCTAATATTTTAGATTTTTCTAAGTTAAAATTTTATTTTTACAGGTTAATTTTATATTTTCTTGTATTTAAGTGTATTTTAAATAATTAATAAATAGTAATTAATTAATAATAAATAGATAAAAAGTGTAAAAAATATATTTTCAGTTTTAAAATAACTTTTATAATATTTTAGATTTATCTAAGTCATAATTTCACTTTTCTAGCTTTATTTCATATTTTATTATATTTTAGGGTATTATTAAATAGTTTAAAATAGTTTTTAATTAATAATAATTAAATAAATAGTCATAAAAATAATTTTAATTTTCCAATAATTTTCTTTTATTATTAGGATTGTAAAATATCATTTTGATATCCATAGGTGTTTTATTCTTTTAAATTTACGTTTTATTTTGTACGTTTACGTAAAATTTAATAAACGTCACGCATTCGCGTTGTTTAATCGATTGTTGTACTTTATAGTTACGTATTCAAATACCATTCCAATCAATCGATGAGTGTAATTACCAACCAAATCCTTACGGATCATTATCCTTAGTGATCATTCTATCATCTCGAACGTTTTAAGCACCATTAATCCTCCAGTGGGACTTAACGACCAGGAATCCACTATATTCAAGGAAATTGCATTGGTTTTAGTTGTTTGAATTTTATTACGGTTGAGCATTCACAAGTGGTTGACTTGTGTAATAAACTTGACAGGTTGGAAGCCAATCATACTTAAGGTTCATCATTCGTTACATCGCTTTTTCTATTACATTTGTCGATCATGAATATCTAAAGTGGGTGCAACTTGAGTCTTATTCAAAGTCCTAGGGTGTTCTTCTACTTGACATTCTTTATTGTTCTTTCTTACGTTGCAACTTCCTATTCTTCCTTGTATTGCTCTGGTACGTGAAGTGCGGCGTTGGGAAAAAGGCAACTATTCTGTGTCGATGAGAGGAAGCACATTAGTTTCTTGTGTTTTGTCATGAGATGTTCTAGAGTCATTTCGAATCTGTTTGGGTGCAGTTATTACTGTGTTACTATCCCTATCTTTCTTAAGTTTCACCACCTATGCTTTAAGATAATGGATAGTGTGTAACAAATTAAGATTTTCATTACGAGTAAGTCCATTTCGTCATAAAATATCTTTGTTATAGGCAAGATGATCATCAAAATCTTTTGACGCTTTAGCACGAGTCTTTTTGAGTAAATCAGATATGACACTATGGTTCTTTTTAATTTTTGAAATTTCTTGTTCATATTTTGAGATTTGACACTTCAAACACGCGTTTTCATCATCCGATTGCTCGATTTTGAATTAACGGTTTTGTTTGCAAGCGATTGATTTTGTTTTGCAAAGCGAGTTCACGATTTTGACAATCTTTTTGACACCATTGAAGACGACATTTTGCATTTGACAGCTCGTTTATCAATCGTTCATTTTCAACTTTTAAAGACTTGATTTGTGACACATTATCAGTATTCTCAACATTTTCAATAGAATCAACAGGTTCAGCAGAGATATAATCAAATGCAGATGAAACAGAATGCAATAACACAAGATTATTGATGTCAGCACAGATAACAACTTCCAAGAGTCGATCAACATCTTTTCTTAACATTTTCTTTTTGCGTTTTGTATTTGAAATTGATGTTTACATTTTCTCGAAAACTATTTTCATCGATCCAAGTTCCTTATGAAATTCCGTTCCGATACAATGCAGTTTTCAAATTTTTACATGGGGTAAAATTATTTTCTGAAAAATATCTCTTTGTGCTCGCGCCTGAGGCGATTGAAGATGTTCAACTTTTATTTCAGACTGAAATTCAACCTCACGTTCTAAAAGTTTGATGTCAGATAGAAAAATGTCAAAATATCGAAGAATTTGACGATTTTCGGGTATTGATTTTACTTCACTGAGTGAAGGTAAAGGACCATTAACTTGTGCAGTATTGGTTTGGGAACTAACATTCAAAGACTCAGAAACAGGTGTGATAACCCAAGGTGTGTTAGAAGAATCCCGTTGTTTAACGAAAGTGACGGCTTTTGAATAGTTAAATAGTTTGTTATAAACAATATTTTTCATTTTTAACCGACTCTCGTCTTCTGCATCTAATTCCTCTTTAAGATTATTGTGGAAAACTAGAAGGGGGTTGAATAGTTTTACCAATTTAAAACTTCCTTTTAAATATTTAGATCGACTTATGTCAATCTATTTGATTGTTTATGTTGGACGTTGATAGATAGATATATAGATGTGTAATGAAACATAAAGAGTAAGAAGCACATCACCACGACACAAGTTATTTATAGTGGTTCGGCTACAAGGACACCTTCCTTGACCTACTCCACTCCCGAGTCACCTACTCGAGAGTTCGTAAGCACTATACCAACTCCTTGTGGCGGAGAAGCCTTCATAACGTCGCAACCTTTTTTGGTACAAAGCTAAATACCGAGTTCTTTCACACCAAGGCGAACCACACCTAACACAACGTCGCCTACCCTTTATACTGATGCTAGGCTAACCACCGAGTTCTTTCACACCTTAGGAGAACTAATCCTATCACAACGTCGCCTACCCTTTATTAGGTACTAGGCTAAGCACCTAGTTCCATTACTATGCAGGAACTACTACCCTTCACGACACAACACCTAATCTCAAGATCTACTCCTTGTTACAACACCATCAAGGATATCACCATCCTTGTAAATAAACAAATACTTATATGTATAACGATGCACCTCATCGATTATACGACCTAGGCATTTCTTCACAAATGCTACTTGATTTGATTCTTTGGCATCCTTCACTAATGCCTTTGACACAACGCTTGGCACCCTTCAC
Source organism: Chrysanthemum lavandulifolium (assembly GCA_022545495.1). Classification (NCBI taxonomy): domain Eukaryota; kingdom Viridiplantae; phylum Streptophyta; class Magnoliopsida; order Asterales; family Asteraceae; genus Chrysanthemum; species Chrysanthemum lavandulifolium. Next base: position 206,661,131 of record CM040240.1, on the reverse strand, counting down.
TAATGCCTTCGTCTTGACACCTTTAGCATCCTTCACTAATGCTTTGACACGGATGATGAGCACCTTTCACTAATGCTTTCATCTTGACACCTTTAGGCATTCTTCACTAATGCCTTCAACCTAACATCTAAGAAGAAAGGAAGAACTATCAACAAGAGAACCTTAGTAGTCTTGATGATGACGAAGCATGGCAACTCATGGACTTGAGCTTGCACGTCTTCAACGAAGTGGTGATCTTTCCTTTAAGAGGAACCTAGAAGATCACACAAAAACAAAAGACAAACTACATAGATCACTTGGATATGAGGTTAGAGAGTTAGAATACTTGGGGGAAGTATGTGTGTAAAACCATCCATAGAAAGGAAGAAATGGCTCTCTATTTATAGAGAAAATTCTCTACTGTTTCCCCGGATCCCACGGATCCCTTCCACTTGGGATCCAGCTAGCACAAAGCCGAGGATCCGTGGAACGCTCCTCTTGCCCATGGGTATTTTTGGTTATGGGTCATGGGTCATGGGTTTGGGTTGATCCATGGTTTTCTAGATACAATGTATCTTAAGGATACAATGAACTTGGTTAAGTGGTATAAATAAAACCATGGGTTATGGGTCAAAACCATTTGCTAGTTTTACCTATTTAGTATATACTTGTTTTACCCATTTTAGTATATACTTGTTTTACCCATTTTAGTGTATACTTAGTTAAGTATATGTTATCCCAATATGTAAACACTAGTTGTTGTACATATGTATATCTAAAGCATAAAATCACTTATACTAGTTTTAGTGTTTTATAAAGTGTAAGTGTGTTAGAAAACTATTAGTTCAAACCATTTACGTATTTTGTTTGTTTCGTTAAAATGATCTTACTTTTGTTATCGACAAAACATTAGAAGATCGTAAAATATAAATAAACGTTTTTACGGCTTATTTGTATTAACAATCTCCCCCTTTTTATTGATGACAAAACATAAGATTATTTTAAGGAAAAGATAAAATTAAGTAAAGTTTGAATTTGTAGTTTTACTTTCTTCTCCCCTTTTGTCGAAACAAAAGAGCTAAAATAAACTAACACAATTTTACAAGAAACTATGTAAAATGTAAAGAGAATAAGTGACGGAATGGTACTCGTCTTAACTCCCCTTGACGAGTCCATCCTTTTGAAAGGCGTCAAGGACATGACATAAAATAAACTAATTGTGTTTGCAATTAAGTTTGCAAATGGTTAAATCTAAGTGACAGCGTGCTCCCCTTGAATATTGCAAAGATGCAATGGGGTATCATGAAGTATAATCCAAAAGCGATTAATGTTGCAAATGTTTTGCAAATATCGTTTGACACAAAGCTCCCCCTAGCTTTATGGTGTCAAAATCTTCATGTGTTATTTTGAAAATCTACAACGTAAAGCTTAGAAAACAAGAGTATAGTGCATAATTTCCTGCAAATAAAACTCAAGTTAGTAGAATTTTGTGCTTCGATCCACGGATCCCACGGTTCCCTTCTTGAAGGGATCCGTCTAAACATTATGGAGGATCCGGCTATCATTGACGGTTTCTTGACAATGAGAGTGTTTCAATCAATGCAAGTGTGGAGACAATATATGTGTGCAATAAAGAGCACTGCATGTGAATAATTAAAACATATAAATGTTCATTCAATAAAACAAGAGATAGCCAACCAAATATCTAAGAACTAAGAGAATGAACTAGCTAAACAAGTGATACTAATGCTAATGGGCTTACCCCAAACTTTAGATTCAACTAAAACTTAATGATGATCAAGGATGAGAAAGGTTTCCTAAACGTTCTAAGTTTGAGCTTTTGACTATGATGCTCATTGTAGTTTAGGCTTGTTAACCTCTTCGAAACGTTTGAGGAGGTGATAAAACATGAAACGTTGCTCTTCACGTAGTTCATGTATCAACCTTTCAACATGTTTACAATGATAGCAATCCTTGTCATGGTTTTGAATTTCTTGTAGTGGAAGTTCAAGTAAAGTGGGTTGAGTATCTTCAAATGAAGGAGGAATTGGTGGAGGCTTATTAAGTGACGACTCTAAAATGTTTAAGGGTGAAGGTAAAGAAGCATCAACTTCCATATGGTCAGGTGGTTGCCTTTGATGTCTTCTCATATACCAAATTGGACTATTGGGAGGAATGATAGATTTTACTTTTGGAGCAAGTGTTGATTCAATAATTTGATTTTGTTGCTCAATCTTTTCAAGTGAATTTGTTGGTAATGGTGAAAGATGAGATGGCCAAGAAGGTAACTCATCTTCTTGGGGATTCAAGGTTCGTGATTCGGTGAGGGTGTTCAACGTGAGTCACAACATGATCCTTCATTTAAGATGAGATGGAGTGTTTGAGTTAGGAAGATTCGGATCCTCAAGTATGACCACGAGTCAATTTGATTATCAAAGGTAACCATGAGGTCATCTTGATCGTCAAATGTAACTCTTGGATCTAGTTGAGAATCGTCGAGAATGAGATGTGGGCGGCTCATGTTGAGCGATCCGAGCCTCGTCGGATTGGGATGTTGGGCGAGATATTGTAGTAGGCAAGATTAAATGGCCTTTGGTGGGTAAGACAATAGATCATTTGCACAAGACATGCGTTTGGATGATCTTTGTTTCCAACAGGATTTCTTCCCATTTTCTAAACATGGGATGCATTTGAAAACATTTAAAGGGATCACGGTGAATGGGCCTGTATGTGGATGCATATGTGATGACGCGTTAGTTTGAATGAATCAAAAGGAGTATTAATCCGATGATGAAAAAAGACGGAAAAGTGACGAAAGAGACTTCTAATGAGTCCTGCGTGAGTTGTGATTACTTTTAGATCCTTCCTTGAATGTTGACTTCATTATTCATGAATGAAGATTTTGGAGAGATTCTAGCATGAAGATTTCTTAGGAACAAAAGTTGTTAGAGTCATCTATCGATCATCATCTAGTTTTTACCTATTTAGTATATACTTGTTTTTACCCGAATCATCAATTTTATGTTACCGCTTTGTAAACTTGAGATTTGGTTTGAATGCTCTATGGGAAAACTTTGGTTTTATGTCAGCAAGATTCGGTCCATATCCATTTGGATTTGGTTTAAAGTAAACTTTTGAATCGTTGTGATTGATTCACCATGTTTATAAACAATATTTCAAATTCTTTGATTTTGTTTTGTAAGTCAACAATTTCTTCAAGATAGTCATCTATTCGTTCACGTTGAATGCTTTTTGTACTCACGAAGCTGTTTTGACAAGTTAACAACTCAGACTTGGCTTTTGAGTTTCCAAAGTAAAGCGTTAAGTTGTTTTTATATTCATGTTTCGATTGTTCTATTTGAGACAACAAAGCATTATTGGATGTGGCTAGATCACGTATCTGTCGTTCTAATGATTTTTCGTTTTGGTGTGATTTAGCAAAGCGACTTCAAAACCTTGTTCACGTTTTCTTGAGTTTTAAAAAATTGAGTTGCCGCTTTAAGCATTCAATATCCACGGTTATGATTGCATTTTTTGTGTAATTCGATTCAAGGCACAACATTTTTCAGGTAACCATGAGGTCATCTTGATCGTCAAATGTAACTCATTGGATCTAGTTGAGAATCGCCGAGAATGAGATGTGGACGGCTCATGTTGAGCAGCCCGAGCCTCGTCGGATCGGATGTTGGGCGAGATATTAGATCGATGATGAATATGGTTTGTTCGGCACTGAGACAAGCCATCGGTGTTCACATGCGGGCTGTGTCACTCATGTGGAGTTCGTGCATATTAGCCATCAACATAATCTTGCATTAACTGCAAGTCCTCCGGATCATCATCCGAGTGCGCATCGCCATAAAGCTACATTCTTTGTTTGTGAGGTTCCACCAGCTTCATCCTAAGAGCCAAAAGTAAATCCTCCTTGTGATAAGCACCGCCTCTAGTCCTCGGCTTTGGGCATGCATTAGCCGGTGACCCTCTCATTACGATTATAGCAACGAAGACCATTCATCCCATTCGCATTACCACTGCACCACTGCTCAACCACTTGAGCTCTTGTCATGAGCACCCATGTTATTCCTTTCCATAGCATTAAACCCGTTGTTGACCACCGCCCATTGACGAACATTACCACGATTAACTAGTTTGAGCCGAACTTCAACACTTCCATTGTTCACATGATGGAGATTTTAGTTTGACAAACGCTTCTGATTCAAGGAAACTTCCTTTTCTTGAGCAAGTTTTATAACACCTGTGTTTGATGAGGAACGCATTCCCAACTCTTTGAAGTTACCTTTAAGTGTAAACGCGAAATCCGATTGTTGGATTTGTTTACTTATCATGTAAGATAGGGTTTAAAACCCTAAAATCTGTCAAGACACCTTATAACGGCCGAAGGCTTTAGCAATCATAACAAATCCTTGTTGCAATGCATCGAAAGCATCGGAGTCCTCATTAGCTTCATAAGCCAAGTAAAGTGCTTGATCATTGTTGTTGTTGTATGGAACCAATTGAGTTTGTTGAGATACACTTAAGTTTAAGTGAGGGTGATAGTAGCAATACAACCACTTGAGCTCTACGTTGTGGAGCACCCATCAAAAGATTTATTCCTTTCCTAATAAACCCGGTTTAAACCAGTGTTTCTTGCATTAAACCCTTGACCACCGCCCACCTTTTGGCGAACATTACCACGATTACGAACTAAGAGAGAGGTCAACTTCCATTGTTCTACTATCGGGGTTCCTATAGTCTCTTCTACGATTCCTTGTGTTTGATGAGATCACATATGTATTCATTTTGTCTTGTGGTAGCGAATGCGATTGTTGGATTTGTTTGTATAACGGCCGACTTTAGCAATCATAACAAATCCTTGTTGCAATGCATCGAGCATCAGTCCTCATTAACTTGTAAAGTGCTTGCTAGTAGCGAAATCCTCTAAGTCATTCATAAACAATCAAAGATTTATCAAGTATTAAACACAACGATAGCCTAGTCGCACTCTAAGCCAATTACAATTAAGATAAGAGACAACCTAACAATAATTAACAACTATGTTTCATATATCTAAGCAAACACACAAGTAATTTAGCGGGACATGGTAAACATGCAAGCATACACACAATCAATCAAAGACATAATTGATGAAAATGACATACTTTTCCCAACTGACCAAGACTACTTAGGAACTTAGTGTTGACCGCAATTCTTGGCATAATGATGTTATGTTTGTCCAAGTGATTGATGATGTCTCGCGAATCGATGATGATATGACTCTAATGTCTCTCCGGTTCAATCATGAAGTGTTCATAAGCCAAGTAGATTTTGGATTCCATGTCTTCTTGCTTGAGTTCGATGCCTTCCATGAGAAGATGAATATGTTCCCACATTGCTTTGCGATCTTTTGAGCATCAACACTTCAAGGATTGGATTGGGTAATCTTAAAAGGATATATTGCATTGCTAGCTCATCGCCTTGAAATGTAGAAGTTCGTCACCGTAAAGGTCGAACAGATTGCAATGTTTGTGAGATCATCTCTTGGTGGAATAGCATGAGGATCTCTGGGTGTAACGACAATAGGCATCTGAAATGGACCTACCAAGATGACATTCTTTATGAACTTTCCATGTGGATTCTTTAGATCACAAAACCTAAAGAACCTAATTACCCATTGATCGTAGTTTCTGGGAGTGAGCATTGGAGGTCTATCAAGTGATCCTGCCTCATGAATGGATTGTTTTCTACTTAAAGCTTCACACATCTTTGCAAACCAAGACGGTTCCTTCATAGTATTCCTGGATGGATGTTGATTGTAAAAGTTTGTGTAAGGTTGTACTTGAAGACTAGGTGGTGGTTGAACCATTTGTGGTGGTATTGCTCCTTGTTGTGGATAATGTTGTTGATTAAATTGTTGTTGATAAACTTGTTGTTGTTGATTGAATTGTTGATGTTGTGGACTAAGTTGTTGTTGTTGTTGTTGAGTATACGTATAAGGAAAATAGGTAGAGTATGGTGGTTGAGACAAGTTGAAAACTTGTGTTGTAAAATGGATCTTTGTAGTCGAATGAAACGTTGTTGATGAAGTATCCTTAGGCGTAAAAAACCAAGTTTAGGCAAAATAATGCTTAGGCGTAAAAACACCAAACTTACGCGTAAAAGTAATATTTACGCGTAGGATTAGCTTACGCGTAAGAATTGAGAAACACTAAGATTAGGCGTAAACTGAAAGTTAGACGTAGAAAACTTATTCGTAAGATTAGCTTATGCGTAAGACAAGGCTTAGGCGTAAGAAAATGCTTAGGCGTAAAGAGTTCTACGCGTAAATTTAAGCTTATGCGTAAAATTAGGGTTTTGCCCAAAAATCCTTTACACTAATCTCAGTGTAAAAGATTTCCAAAGTCGAAGTGTTTTCGGGCTTATCCAAGCAAAAAAACACTGAGTAAACCAATTTCACTGAAGATCAAACCAAGGAAAGCTTATGCGTAACTTTAGGGTTTAGTTATGCGTAAAACTTAACCAAAACGGATTTTTAGCCCAAAGTGTTTCTAAACTAGATTTTTGTGATGAAACAGCTTCAATATCACCAAAATAACACAAAAATGTGAAACTTGATGATCCAAAACTTGTAGACACCTTACGCGTAGAAATGGACACACGTTTAAAATCAAGCCTAAAAACAATGAATTACACGTAAAGTTTGAAACTTTTTGCTAAAAACTGAAATTTTAACACCTAAAATTTTGAAAGTACAAGAATCTTGGATTGTAAAGTGTAAAAAATGAGTTTTTAAGCGTGAAAACGTTTGTAAACCGTATGTTACGCGTAAAACCAAAACAACAAAAACAAAACCTTTTCACCCAACTATTTGGCGAATGATACCACTGTTAGGTTCCCATATTTGTAACACAAGCATCAATAGAAGAAATAGAGAAGAGAAAGGATCGGTTGAACAAAGACAAACACACACGTATGGATAATAAGAAAGGTTACGCGTAGAGTATGAATGAAAACAAGATTATTTATAGGGCAAGGAGCTAGGGCAACACAACTAGCATCCTTCCCTTCTTATGGGCTTGGGCCAAGGCTCATGGGCTTTCTACATAAGCCTTGGCATGATAACTAACATAAAAGCCATAATTAAGCTAACTATTACATATTAATTACTAACATTTGAATTCTAGTTTAGAGTGATTCCAACAACCTTTACTAATTTTAAAGTTATCAATTATCAAAATATCCAAGATATGATGAAGCCGACCTAATAATTCGGTTTTATGCTTAAGGGTAATAATTCGAGTTAGGTTCGGGTTGGCATGTTGGCAGGTTTAAAAACCTTAATTTGAACACGACTCGTTTAACTAATCAGGTCAACCGTGTCAACCCAATCATGGTTACACATAACCCGTTTAGTTAGATGGGTTGTTTAAGATGACGTACTTTATTTTCTTGATCGAACCTTCTAGCTTTTGACTGAACATGTTAGTTATTAGTTTGATTTCAAAGAATGATTAGCTGGAAATTAAATTAAATAACAGATAAACTTTTTATTACTAGTATCTAGGGGAAACGAGCCGAGCCGAGCCCGAGCTCGAGCTCGGCTCGTTTATATTAATAAAGTTCGAGCTCGGGTTCGGGCTCGAGCTCGTTTCGAGCCTCATATTTTGAGCTTGAGCTCGGCTCAGGCTCGACTAATTTATATGTTGTGTTAAGAAAACAAAGTTCAAATGGAGCTTGGCTCGTTAATTACAAAGACTCGAGCTCGTTTACTACTTTTAAGCTCGTTTATATGTGAAAATAATATATATACGTATATATTTCTAAGGCTCGTTTAGACTCGCGAGCCTACTCGAGCTTTTTGTATAGAGCTCGAGCTCGAGTTCGATTATTAAATGAGCTTAAACTTAGGCTCGGCTCGTTCGAGCTTTTTACCGATCCAATCCCGAGCTTTTCACGAGCGGTTCGGCTCGTTTCCACCCCTACTAGTATCTTAGTTAGAATTATATCATGGGTATGTTTGACGAAAGTAATTATTGCTGGCACTGAAAATGTAGTTGTTGATAAAGATGAAGTGAGAGCTAAAATATAGATACTATTATTTTTATAAGCTAAATAAAAATACTTAGATCTTAAGAGATTATGCAAAACTATTTTTCAAAAATCACTATTAAATTATGTGTGTCAAAGCTTATATTTTATAGGAAAATGATTTAGGGGCCTGATTGGTATGTTTAAAAAAAGTCTAACAAGAGGATGAATACAAGTGGAAAAATAAAAAGTGAAGATGAAAAAAGATAAAATGTAAAGAAGTGAGTCCTTTGATGTCATCAATCAGAGGATAACACCTCGATTTAGGCATGTTTTTAGGTCCATGAATTAGTCACCCTAATCATCACTTTATTTTATATTACTTGTTTGAATTTGTTTATCACTAAAGTAGCAACATTATTTCAAAGAAAAAGAAAAAAATTAAAGTAGCAACAAACTAATTGAAATAAAAAATTCTCACCTAATACTAAACCTGTCACTTTAGTGTTTTAGCATTATTGTCCATAAAAAAAGCCCATGAGGATTCATGGTTCTGTTAAATTAAAGCCAACACGGAAAATTGCATACTTTTCAAAGCATAGTATTCTGATTTACACCCCTTTACAAAATATGTTTTTAGATTACATAACTTGTCCATAGAAAATAAATAGTAAACTAGATGAAACATTGTCTAGATAATTAGCATATGATTTGACTTATGGTGAGGCCATCATTCTTTCAGGTCTGACGACTGCTTCCTAGTCATTCTTCGTGTAGCAGTGGGTTGAAGCAGAAAATGCTTGAACATCCTTGATGAATCGAAAATCGGTGGGATTGCTCATGCATAATGGGATCGGCAAATACTTGACTTGAAGTTCTTTGGGATTGTGAGAGGATGCATCATGTATGATGGGATCTTGAGTTCTGGCTCTTGATTTGTAGATTCAACACCGCTTCCTTGAGCGCGCTAACTTGGCTTTCTAGAACAACACCCGTACCTTGACTTCTTTGCTCTGCTGCTACCTTTTTACATTTAGGATGTCTTTTTTCTATGGGCTTTAGTAGGCACCTTTTGACATTTACCTTATGGCGGTTCCACTATGTTGAGCTCCACCATACCCTAGGCATGTTACAGGTTGTGTCCGGCAATACCACAAATACTACACGACGCTCTTCCAAGCCCGCCACGACTTACCATCCGCCCTGATCTCTTGATTTCGGTGCTATCCTAACTCTTTTTCTACCTTTTCGGTGAGGCGGGTTTGTTTCGGTTCGGTGGAACAATTGTTGTTGGCATAGTTGATTTTTCCCAATGTACTGCTGCTAGTTATAAGGCTGGACATGGTGTTTGTAGAGTAGCCTCCCAGTGAGAAGATAGTAACAAGGATGAGCCCATGTTTCTCTGACTCGACTTGTTGGCCATTTAAACCGTATTCAATTGGTAACAACGGCATGTTTACATAGTAAACTTGTTATCTCCCATACTGCAAGTACAAGTCTTGTGTACAACATTAACTACACATTGGTTACCCATGGTCCCTTTACACGAAACTTAGATCCCCGTTCCATAACACATTATATTATGACCTCTTTCTTAATAGCCTCTAGCATGTGTTGTGCGAGTTGGTGTTAATGGCCCATCGCTCTTCCGATCACCATAAGAACATGCATTATCCTCTTCATACAATATTCCACTTATGTATTCTAAAGGTGTAATAATAGGTTTGCTTAACCCTCTTTAATTTTCTCATGAAACACTTGACACATGTTATTAAGTAACACATCGAGTAGCTCTCCCTAAAGATGACAAGTAATAAACATGTATTAATTATAGCTATTTATCTTGCATTCTGAATACAAAGTAAGTGAAGCAGATAGATCAACATGAAAAATGTGACCTTGACCAATGGATCGGTGGTATCTTACTTAACCAATCATGGGTTGGTTGATTAAGTTTCTTGAGATCGACCATAGCTTTCGAAAGCGTACTGCCTGTGAGTTGAGGCATTGCACATTCCTGAGATGGTCTTTATAGGCCCACCTTTCCATTGCAATTTCATTTTCTCATGTATGCTTTTATCTGAGAATACGTGTTACGCACTTTCAAAAACACGCTTACTGACTCTACTTATATCTGCACAAAATCAAATATCTTTCTTGTGCATTTCAAAGCGATGAGACTTAAATTCATGAACGAGTAAGGAGAGTACCTTATTCATGTCGGTAATAAAAGTGATGCTTGAAATTGGCCCAAGTGCTAAATCATCGGATAAACAATGAAGAAACAAAGTCCATGATCCTATGTTATACGAATCAACAAAAGCATAAGCGAAAGGTATATACCATTGTTGCTATCAATTCCATACATCATCGAGTTGACCATTGAAAGGACCACTGGTGGAAGCGGCCAGCCTGACAACGATCTCCCACAATCTTTAAATCCTTGCTTGGTGCACCTAAACAAACATACACTCTTGAATTCTACGGTTGGAAGAGACTCATCAGGAGGTCGTTCGACATTCATCTCCTTTGTCGTATTAGGGTTTGTCTTCTGACTCTTGAACATAATCTCTCGACATGGTAAATTGAAGCTTGAATTGACCCACGATGGATTTTATAGCTAGGTTTTTGGCCATAATACCTTCTGCGGGACACTTGAAGATCGTATTGGTTGGTAAGTTGATTATGCACCGGCATGACGGGATGCTCTGGATTTGTTTCAACTTGTCTTTGTATTTTACGTGAGATATAGCGAAGGTCAGCTCGACTTTCCTTGATTGCAAACAAGTGTGTTGCTCATTATATGTTACGTGAGACGGATACTGTCTCACCATTCACTGCCGACAAACAATAGCCATGGCGGAGTATTTGAAGGGTCCTTTTTGTGAAAAGCAATGCTCTTATACCCTTCACCTTAATGGACTTCTAGATGGGCCAATATTGATCAGGGACCTTCACGGGCACAAGCTGGAACACAACCCCCTACTTGACCACTTATTCTTGTTTTGTCATTCTTCAAAAAAACAACTCCTCTCTAGTTTCTATTGAATGCTCTCTTTACTAGCTTTTTACTTCCCTGCGTAGCAAACTCGACCCGATTATAGAAAAAAGTGGTATAAGCGCCATTAGCAAAGTGTGCGTGTTGGAAAATGTAATGTATGCATGCGGATACTTCATCAGACCATCACGGTAAATCATTTACCAGCCAACTTTGTCATCACTTATATAACATGTTGTTCCTTCTTCCACACGAATCGGTGATCGACCTGCTTGTAGCACGCCAAGGCGTGCATCGATATCTGCACAAGTGTTATCTTGATTTGGTTCGACCGCATTGCGAATTCACTAGTATTAAGCTCGCACATAACAGACTAAGATCAACAATAGGATCCTCTTCCATGTTATCACGAGTCGGTTGAAGCAGGACTTACATCCGCATCGAGGGCTCCACCAAGGCATTATTCACATCAAGTAGTGAGTGCACGCTTTGTGTAAATGTGATCGTCACGTGTCGATTGAAGCAGTTAACCTCAAATTTTCGAGGCTCCTCGAAGGTGTTATTGACATCAACTAGTCTTTGTTCCACCGTTGTCAAAGTCCTTCCACGAATCGCTCTATGCAGTTAACCTCAACATTATCGAGCTCCTTTGGAGCATTGTCCTCATCAACAACTACTAAAGCATGCTCCTGTGTTTGAGCAGGTTGGCTGTGAAATAAGCGATCTAAGGTGGAAAAGAGTGGCTCGATGTTTGGCAAATTGCTAACTTAGCCTCATATGATTCGCGAACCCAATTGTGTAAGTTGGATAAAGCGATCTAGAGGCGAGTTCATTATCTATATCATCTAACACCAACCGTCTACAACATGATTGAATAGCCGCGGATAGCAACTTTTCTCTATCTTCATCCATCTCCCAAAACACGGTCTTAATTGATTGTGGGGACATTTCACAAAATTCTAATCTAGTCTTCCACTATTTCAACATACACGTCTATCGACTTATCTTTGTATAACAACATCTTTCAACAAGTCTAGATTAGCGAGGTCCGGAAGAAAACAAGCAGAGTAAGTCTAATGTACAACCGGGCTTATTCATTTTATCAGACACGTTATCTTGTATTGATGCCTTCAAAAAAATTAGTGTTTTAGCATTATTGTCCATAAAAAAAGCCCATGAGGATTCATGGTTCTGTTAAACTAAAGCCAACACGGTTCATTTTATCAGACACGTTATCTTGTATTGATGCCTTCAAAAAAATATTGCATTTATACCAACTAATCTAGACAGTGTTTAGTGTGCATGATAGTGTGGGTCAGAAGATATGGAAAAAAACTATGGTATCAGATTCTTGATCATCATCTCCATAGTAGTTTTCATATTCACATATACAACATACCCTTTTGAAAACGTTGTTTGCACCACCAAGACTCATCGAAAAACCAATCTACGATCGAGCTCGTACGAAAGTTCGAACCACTACTTCGCAGACACTCCACTTCACCCTTTGGACCCATTTACAGTGCCTGAAATCAACAAGATTCGATCCATACTATTGTCATACGAGCCATTTTCGTTATCGTTTCCTTCCATTAGTATTCTTTCTCTAGATGAGCCCGAAAAGAATGAAGTTGTTGGTTGGAAAACTGGCGACTCATTTCCTCCTAGGCGAGCCTCGGTTATAGTTTTTCTGGATGGGAAAACTCATATTGTCACGGTTGATTTGGGCCTGGGCCTTGTGGTCAGGGATGTTGTAAACATTGGGTCTGGTTACCCGATGTTTACTATTGATGACCTGACCAATGCTTTACAGGTTACCATGTCAGATTTGGAGTTTAATAAGTCTATTATAGCTCGAGGAGTGGACTTTAATGATCTTATTTGTGACCCTCCGTCGTCGGGTTGGTTTGGGCCCGACGAGGAGGGTAAAAGGATTGTTAAAGTCCAGTGTTTTTCGAGTCAAAACACTCCTAACTTCTACATGAGGCCAATAGAAGGGTTAACAGTGACCGTCGATATAGATAGAAAAGAGATTGTTAAAATTACGGACACTGGTCGAGGCATTCCTATACCAAAAGCGACTAATACTGATTACCGATACACCACTAGTAGCCCGTTTTCGGAAATGACACCATTAACAAATCCTATGTCTATGGAACAACCAAAAGGGCCTAGTTTCACGGTCGAAAATGGGCACATAGTGAAATGGGCCAATTGGGTTTTTCATCTAAAGCCTGATGTACGGGCTGGGATGATAATATCCCAAGCCAAGATTCGGGCTGAAAATGGGGAGTATAGGAGTGTGATGTACAAAGGGTTCGCGTCAGAACTCTTTGTACCATATATGGATCCGGACGAATCTTGGTACTTCAAGTCATATATGGATGCTGGTGAGTTCGGGCTAGGTGCAACTGCTATGGCCCTTTTGGAACTGAATGATTGCCCAAGACACGCGTATTATATGGATGGTGTGTTTGCTAGTGCCGATGGTCGACCTGTCATTCAGCCGAATATGATTTGCATATTTGAACGGTATTCAGGAGATATTGGTTGGAGGCATTCCGAAATGCCAGTCTTGGGTTTGGATGTAGGTATCAATAATCTATGCATACATATTTACCTTTAACAATATTTGATTACATGAGACTACAAAGTACATATTAAACTACTTATAATCGTGCAAATAGTAAGGCCATATGGTTGTTATTATTGTTACATAAAATTGCGTACAGATTGTATCCTTTAGACACTCATTTTGATGTAGCATCTTGTTATAAAAACCCCATTCACTCTACTTTTACACTTAAAAAAAACAAACACATAAACGCTTTACTTTTATCCGGATAACTTTGGCGCCTATAACGAGTGAGAGGGTGCACTAGTGGCGGCGCAGTAGGCGCCATTTTGGCACTATAACCGGGCCATTGGCGCATTGCACCTTGCCCTCTTATATGCATGGTTAATTAAGTGTATCAGTTCTCTAGCTACATTTTGATTTCATAATTAAATTACTTTTATGGCACTTAACTATATAAATGTTCATAGTACCTTTATCTTTGAAAACTCAAAAACAGATAAGAGAATCAAGGCCAAAGGTGACACTAGTAGCTCGAATGGCAGCATCAGTTGGAAACTATGATTACATATTTGATTGGGAATTTCAAACCGATGGTTTAATCCGCATTAAGGTATATATCTAATTTCATTTTTATTTTAAACAAAAAAGAAAAGACTATATGTAACGGATTTTTGTATGACAGGTGGGATTGACGGGGATGCTAATGGTGAAAGGGACTCCATACGAAAACATATACAATATCTCCAATGTCAATGACATGACTGGGACTCTAGTATCAGAAAATGTGATTGGTGTAGTCCATGACCACTTCGTCTCATTTCACCTTGATATGGACATCGATGGTGCAAACAATTCATTTGCAAAGGTCAATCTGGTGAAAGAAAATACGTTACCAGGACAATCTCCACGAAGAAGTTACTTAAAAGCGAAACGAAAGGTTGCAAAGACAGAAAACGATGCAAAGATTAAGCTTAAACTGTATGATCCGTCTGAATTTCATGTTTTCAATCCCTCCAAGAGGTCAAGATTGGGGAATCCAACGGGCTACAAGATCATACCTGGTGGGAACGCTGCTAGCCTGCTTGATCTGGATGATCCTCCACAGATTCGGGCCGCTTTTACTAATAACCAGGTATTTGTTATTACTTACTCCTTATAAAGTTAGATTTAGTCAACAATATATGTCGAGTAAAATAAATTCTATTAATGTGACAGATTTGGGTAACTCCACACAATAAAAGCGAACAATGGGCTGGTGGTCTTTTAGTATCTCAAAGCAAAGGAGATGATACACTTGCTGTATGGTCTGCTAGGTAAGTTGGGTCAGTGTAACGGGTTAAAACGGGTTAGATAAGAAACTGCTAACATGAAAACAACGTAAACCGGGTAGGATGTTACGTTTTGAAAAACTAGATCCACATTTATGTTCTCCTAAAAACCTTTAACAGCATGACCCAGGATGTGTGTTAAAAGATATCCTAATGTTACAACGATAAACATCTTTTTCTAGTTCAGGGTCTGAAGAGGATGCTTGACTACATTATGTGGAGGTTAAAAAGATCTTGTTAGATTTTTTTCTCCATTTCGCTTAGAAATAAAGAATCACAGTGGCGTGTTTTTTTTTTTTTGGTTCAAAACATATATACAACTGCTCTATCTAGCGTTTAAACTTACTAAATAATCGTCTTTTTTACTATATATACACAGGAATCGTGAGATTGAGAACAAAGATATTGTGTTATGGTACACATTGGGTTTTCATCACATACCATGCCAAGAGGATTTTCCAGTAATGCCAACGGTTTCATCGAGTTTTGAATTGAAGCCTGTTAATTTCTTCGACCGAAATCCCATTATGGGAGCCACACCAACCTTTCAAAAGGATCTACCCGTGTGTTCTGCTCCTCGCTCTTATTGATTCGCTTATATGGATTATATCATACAAGTCAAAATTGCTAGATTCTAGCCTTGTAACAAAAATGATTTTAGAATTCCAACTAGAGATGTACCACCGCAACAAATATAATAAATTCTATTTTGAAGTAGCTTTGGACTAGTTGAAAATTTGTGATCGTATTTTATCTAACACTGGGCACGAGAAAATTGATTTTTAGTGATAGGATCTGTTTGTTTTAAGCAAACATTAGCTTTTAAGCTGCATACCCAATCTTATTCCAGTATCTTTTTAAGCCCATATCCATACGGCACCATTAGGCTAGCCCTGACGATTCACACTCGATCCCTCCCATGTGGCGATCGATTTCATTCGATCGAGCTTATTGTGGCTCAAGTCGATCGCCGGTGATATTGACCAAATGAATCGCATGCACGATCGAGACAATAAATATAAACTATACATACATGTGGCAATATTCAAGTATTCAACATATAAAATGCTTAATGAAGTTATTAAACAAATATTATCACCAAAAAGTATTATAATTAAAGATTTCCATAACTAACTAAAATGTTTTTTTTTTTTTTTTTTTTTTTTTAAATTGAACTTTGGTTACGCTTTTATCGTGCAGGCTAATCGCGCAAGGTCATTGAATAGAGAAAAATGACGCATATGAAAAAGAGGATTGAATCCGCCAGTGCAAGCCTTAGTCATTACCTATTTCTTATCGAAAATCAATAAGTGGGAGGTGGGGTACTTGGAATCTTGATCAGCTAAATTCCAGATGCAGTGGGCTCCACACCCTCCACGTCTCCACCAGATTTTTGCTTAGATGCTGACATTTCTCCAGTTATATTATTTCACGTATTCCCTCCTCACACTTTATAGCATATTTTTCATTTTGAGTGAATTACATAATTGGTCCTTGTGGTTTGTTGAAAATCGAGAAAATGTCCTCGCTTTTTTCAGCGTTCGTCTCATGGTTTATAAATCTTACGGATTTTGTCCTCGTCCAAAATGTCCGTTAAGTGTCTTGCGCTGTTAGTCCTTCGTTAGTGTAGTCCGTTAAGTGTTTTGCTTCATTAGTCCTTCGTTAATACATTTTGCAATCGTTAGTCCTTATTTTTAAAATATAATTTTCCCCATTAGTCCCTCCGTTAATAATAGTTTTCACCCGCTTTTATCCGTTTTCGCTCGCTTTTTATCCGCTTTCCCGTTTTCGCGTTTTATCCGCTTTCTTTCGTTTTATATAGTTTTTTCCATTTTTCTTACGTTTTTATCGGTTTCATCCGCTTTTCTTACGCTTTTCTTAATTTTTGTCCGCTTTTCTTATGTTTTGTCTGCTTTCTTTCGCTTTGTCCGTTGTTCTTACGTTGTGTCCATTTTTCAGACGCTTTTATCGGTTTTCTTACGTTTTGTCCGCTTTAAAAAATTTTGAATAAAAATTTCAAAAAAAATTTGAATAAAAAATATTTTTCAAAATATATATATATTTTTAAAATATGTCCGCTTTTTTCAATATTTTCGAAATTTTTAAGATTTTTATAAAAATATTTGAAAAAAATTTTTCTGAAATATTTTTTCAATGTCTGCTTTTTTAAAAAATATTTTTGTTCAAAAATTTTTTGAAATTTTTATTCAATTTTTTTTTAAATTTGATATTTTTTTTTCAAAAACGGACAAAACTTAAAAACCGACGAAACGAATAAAATGTAAAAACGATCGAAAACGGATAAAAAACAGTATAAAACGGACAAAAGCGTAAAAAACAGATTTAAAGCATATAAAAATGATTTAAAAGGATAAAACGTAAAAACGGACTAAAAACGAAAAACGGGAAACGGATAAAAACAAACGAAACGGATAAAACGGAAAAACGGTGAAAACTATTATTAACGGAGGACTAATGGGAAAACTATATTTTAAAAAATAAGGACTAACGGTGCAAAATTTATTAACGAAGGACCTAAAGCAAAACACTTAACGGACCGCACTAACGAAGGACTAACAGCGCAAGACACTTAACGGACATTTTGGACGAGGACAAAATCCGTAAGATTTGTAAACCATGTGACTAAACGCACCGAAAAAAAAAAGCACAAGGACATTTTCTGCAATTTTCAACAAACCACAAGGACCAATTATGTAATTCACTCTTTCATTTTTGTTCATCTAGTGTTTTTTGTTCATAAAATTTAAAGTTAATTATATGGTCTTTATTAAAGGGAAAATTTTACAAGGTGGCGATTAGACCGCCTATGTTGTATGAGTCTGAGTGTTGGCCCATCTTCAAGGCGCATGCTAACAGAGTAGAGGTGGCGGAATTGAGAATGTTAAGATGAACTTGTGGGAAAACCTTGCTTGACATGATCCCGAACGGTGTTTTCAGAGCAAAACTTGAGGTCGAGAATATTATCGAGAAGATGAGAGAAGGAAGGCCGAGGTGGTTCTATGTCAAGAGGAGGCCACAAATCACTGAAGAAGAGTCAAGCGCTAGTAGTTGATGGTGTGAGAAGGAGGGTAGACCCAATCTCGGTGGGAGGATAGACTTAAGCTCAACATGAAGGAGCGCTTTCTTGTCCGAGGACACGACCTCGATAGAATGCGTGGAGAGATAGAATTAGGATTTCATGTAGTTCTGTGCTAGGTGTTAGGCTTTTAGGCATCTTCATTGCTGTCTTGCCTTGGTGCCTTGTTTTGCCTTTGCCTTAGCTTAGGCCCCTTGCGTGATTTGCCTTGCTCTTTGTTGCCCCCTTAGGTTGCCTTTTTTCCCTTGCTTTAGGTCCCGTGGGTTGTTCTGCCTTCCTTTGTTTTGCCCCTTAGGTTTGCCTGCCTTTGCGTTTGGTTTTGTTTTCTGGTATGCTTTGTGCTTTTGTTTAGCGTTTGAGCGTGTTTGGTCAGCCCCTTTTCGCTTCTTCGCTTGCTTGCCGCTTTTGCTCTCTCTCTTCTTCTTACCAAAGACACGTGCAACAAGCGGAGGTCTCATTGGAAGCAGTCTCCTTACTCCCGGGTTTATCCTTAGGGTAGGGGTAGGATCTGTCTACATTTCTACCTCCCCATACCCTGCCTCGGCGGGATTGGGTTTGTTGTTGTTTTTGTATATGGTCTTTATTAATTTTAGCTCAAAATATCAAGTATCACGGTCTAAATCTGAAACGCCAGAATGGAGTGACCGCCATCGTCAGAATCGAAACCATCTACTAAAACTAATGAAATTGTGCCATGCAAAATTATTATGATTGACATACCCGCGTGTATTCAATTTTTCTTATCTTCTTTTATAAATATTAGATGAATATACCACGTATAGCGGCGAATAATTATACTCGTAAATTTAAAGTTCTGATTTACTCTTGATATAACATTTACGGATTTAATTTGTAGTTATTGTGATAATATAGTTTATGGTTTATAAAAAAAAATGATAAAAGTTTAATGATTAAACAATATATAAAATTTTAATTTAGTAGATTTTAAGATAAATTTTTGGAAACTATTAACTATAAAAAAGCATATTGTGTGAAACAAAGTATGACAACGGTATCCCTTTAAATTTTTCTAAAGCAGTATGTTTACAGTTTAAATTCATTGTCAAACTTATCATATTAATAAAAGGGTATATCAAGATTTTTTAAGATTCAAGAATTAAGCAAAACATTTTATATGTAGTGGTGATAAAAGAGCTCATTAAAATGTTTTAGAATATTAAAAAGTGCAAATCTCAATGCGTATAATACAAGTACATGTAAACAACTTTTAACAATAAAAAGTAAATTTGGTAGAAAGCTAATTACATTATTCAGAATTATTATTGTAACTAATAACTATTTAATGAAAATTAAATACATATAATCATAAATAAGTTTTTACTAAAGACATGGTAAAATGTTGGTTATAGTTGTTTTAAGGTAAAATACATTATTCTTTCTTAAACTTATACCAAAACAGCACATTGAGTCCTTTTAAAATAAATACACCAATCTTTCCCAACATTTTCATTTCGTAACCTCGAGAGTCCTTTTCACAAACTTCCACTAGCCTCTGCTGTTAAATCATGTCACATGCATATCACACGAGCGTAATTTCGCCACTTCACTCATCTTCATCTTCTACCTCTTATTGGTTTATTGGATTATTTTTTTTCCCTTCTTACTAATAACATAAAATCAAATTAGCACAATAAAAATCGTTTTTCTTTCTGCGACCAGTTCCTTCATCATCTATGTCTTCCTCATTTATGGGAATAGCCGACGACATTTGCGACCAATTCGTTTTTCTTTCTTTCTTTTCTTCTTTATCTGTAAGAGATTGGTTATCATAAACACACTAAACAATATATGTATGGATCGAATATATGAGAAACTTAGAGAGAGAAAGTAAGTTGGGAACTTCTAGAGAGAGAAAGTGAAAGTATATTATGAAGCTCCAACCCTCTACCTTGGAGGGTAGAGGTAGAGGGTATTTATAGTTTTTACAATATACGTCTCCTACGGTGTTACTTAACTAACTACTTACTTATAACTAAACGTCTAAGACTACGAACTTCTAATGCTAACAAATACCCGGGTGACCGAGTCTTTTACTTTTGGATTTACTAAATCCTAACAATCTTCTCCTAAGAGAGGTCACCCTTTTAAATACATTTTGAATTCTAGCATTCTATTACAAGTTCTTGATCTTCAAGCTCGTAGTCTTTGATTCTTCAAAGTCCGCAATATTTGTACTTCAGTGGTGATCTTTGAATATTCCTTGACTTGGTGATCTTTGAGCTTTCTTTGAGATCATCAGCCAAAGTAAATCTATGAGTCATCCTTCGTTGTATTGCCTCCATGTGATATTGTGGCTTCTGGACCGACATGCTCACACTCATCTAGATCATGATTCGTTGCATCAGAGTTGCGGAAGCATTGTTGTATGTCTTTCAATGATCATGATTTCTTTGATTGTAAGCTTGAAGTGTGAGCATGAGGGTATGGATTGACTTCTCAATTTTCATCAGCTGCAACCATTAGAGTTCCTGCAAACAACAGTTAGCAATAAAACACACGAAAGTGTCTTTGTTCACTTTCGTTGAATAGGATTGCAAGAACCACGATTCCCCGTTGATCAGTATAAATATTGCCTGTGATCGGGTAGAATTCCTAAGAATCTCCTTGGTTTCGCAGCTTGTACTAGCCATTCTCAAACCGGAGCGTCTCAAAGTAGACAACACGGAGTGAGTGAACCAGCGAATTGAGATTCACTGATTGATGATAAATTGATTTGAAAAACAATCGCGTATTGCTGAAAAGAGAGTTTTTGCAATACGACGAAAGTTTAATGAGAAAAATCTAGTATCAATCATAAATACTTTTGTTTGAAACATTTAAGCGCATTCGATGTGCTAGAAAAGCAATTGTTGAGCACATCGAAAGGTTTTTCCAAAAGTATATGTCAATCCATTTCCTGGAACAAGGTTGATTCAAGAGTGTACATTTTGAGGCCCTTTTGTTTTACAACATGACGGTGTCACGCCTTATTTCTGGAGGGCGTCTCCCTTTATTTTACACCAGACGACCAAGACCCATTCCAAGAAGACGTCCTTTATGAAGCCCGACGGCGTCACACTTCCTCAACTGACACCGTCCTAACGATGACTTGGCCCAAACGAAACCCTAATGACGGATACCAGACGGCGTCACCATCAAAAGGTGACGCCGTCGCAGTTGTATATCTATATATAAACTTTAAATTTTCTGTATTTTGTGTGTAACATTTTGGAGAGCAAAGCCTAGTTCATTCATAGTCCAACTTGGGCAGTATTTTAGGGTTCCAAACCCTTCTTTACTGATGCAGGATTTCTGACCATGTTTTAATATTTATAATAGTCTCATCTACCTATGGTCTACCTTATGCACTCACGGGCAGTGTACCCAGTCGTGTGTAGTGTAGTATTCGGTAAAGCCGAGGTCGTCCCAAGAACTATGTGTATCGGATTTTAACCTAAGTCTATGTCACGTTTTAAAGGGGGTTTGAGTTGAATTATAATTAAACTAATAAACATAAGTAAAATGCTGAAATTAAATCGAGGTAAATTCAATATGATCAATGGGCATGGTTTTCTGGAAAACAAGCTAATAAGAATGATAGTGATGTAATTCTGAAACTGTGTTCATCCACGAATGAATCGTGGCAAAGGTCGGTAGACTCCTTTGGTCAATTTGTCTACCCTATGATCCTAGACTCCTCACCAAGATGATTATTAGTCACCCGAGATCATTCGGTAACCTATTCACACTCATTAAGAGTCGGTGTTTACTATCGCAATACATGAGAGCTAAAAGTCACTAGATTCCTGCTTCAAGTGGGGGTTCAATTTACTATGACAGTATTTGGTCAATTCGTCATAGCCTATCAACAAAGGTTCACTACCCTTTGGGGAGTCGAGGGTCTCAAGCAACCTAAGTCAAGTCATTAAGTACCCTACATGCAATATTCGAAACAATGTGTGCCCGGAAGCTAGTATCTTATACACGCATCCCTAACTTTTTAAGTTCATCCTTCGAACGGTGATTATTTGGTCAATCCGCACAAGAGGGATTTGATAGTATTTTGGTCAATTCTTACTAAGCCTCTCTACCTACTTACTTAGGGTCTTTTGGTCAATTCTCCTAAGAAAATAAATACGACCGCAACTCAAAACTACTGAAGCTAGGGTGACTACCAAAGAACTATGCAAGCATACACTAGAAACAATTAATAAACGCAAAAGCATAATAATAAATGAATCAAAACTAGGCTAGCACCTAGCTTCCACATCACCAAAATACTTTTAGTGGAATGACCAATTAAACAAACATATAAAACAATAAATAAACATCAAATAATTAATTGACTGACAATAAATTAAAAGACAATTAATAAAAACACAATAAGAATCAATGCACCAACAATTAATTAAGGATAAAAATTTATATTGTTAAATGATGAAACCAAATTAAAAGGAGTCGGGAAGTGATTATATATCGTGCCAAATAAATTATATCCATACCCTTCCAAAACCAATCACCAACTACTCGTTATCTTCTCTTTTTTGTTCGGACGACACGGACAAGAAACACAGAAAGTGTTCTCCAGTTGATGTATTGTAACCTAATAATAAGGCGTGGCCTACGCAGGCACCCCATGAAATCCTTGGCAGGCACCTCAAGTAGGTGGACCCCATTCCTTACCGTACGGTGCCTTTTTTTTTTTTTTTTTTTTTTTAAATAATTGTGTGTGTAGTGTTTTTATAGTGTATTTAATTTGTTGTAGTGTATAGTGTGTATAGTGTATTTAATTTATGTAGTGTTTTTTTATGTATAGTGTATTTAATTGTGTAGTGTTTTTATATGGTATTTATATTACGTTATGTTTTTTAATTGTGTATAACAACAAATGTTAGACATTAAAACATTAAACAAGTATAACAACAAATGTTACTAATATTACAATAAAACATTAGACATTAAAACATTAAACAAGTATAACAACAAATGTTACTAATATTACAACGAAATCTACTCCACATGAAGATTATTAATGTCATCTATAAGCTCATAGAGTATTCCACTCGGCTGACATGCGTGATCAACTGGATTTCTTGCCAATTCCAGTGATGCCTCCAACGCCTTTATTTTTGCCTGCAACAAATTGTTTTGAGCCAATAGCATGTTGATCGTTGTATCTTTAGTTTCGCAGTTTGAGCACTGCGTTGAAGAAGAGGCTTCACCAAAGAACTTTTGTTGAAATATTTCCTTCCAAATGAAGTATCGACTCCCATAGTCTTTAGTCCCTGGCTGTTACATGATGAAACAATTATAAGAAATGTATTCTAAACAAACAAGTTATTGATATATTTACGCAATGTACGACACAAACATGCGGTCGTAATCTCGCAGCCAGTTACGAAAATACCGGAAAATATATGAGAAAACAAAGAATTACTAAAGTGAGATGACAATTCAAGTAGTTATTTATTAAATAATAATAAAAAATGTATTATTAAATAACAATTGAGTACCCTTTTTTGGACCCATAAATCATGTAGGTGCCGATAATAATGCGTGAACACTTCTTGATTGAGTCAGAATCATCGAATCCCATGTCAATCTAACGGACTCATACTCCTTTAATGAATCGAATCAGTATTCGCAATGCTTTAGCACATTTTGATTGATATGCCATCGGCAGAGTAATCTGATTAGCGTTTGGGAATTCTTCTGCGCATGCCCCAAGCAACGCTAAATCTCGTCGGTGACGATAACCCGCGGGTAATATTGTTCTTGTATCACCAACTTAACACATTCCAACACCCATTTGAAATTTGGCTTTTTTTTCCTTGTCCAAAAAGCTAAACGCCATTGAGAATGTTGTGTTTGTTGGAGTAACCCCAACAACGGTAAAGAATGGTAGTTTAAACATGTTGGTGTTGTATGTGGAGTCCATCAAGATGATTTCCGGATATGTTGTCCACGTGGCATATGACGTCGGGTGAACAAAAATATTTCATCCAAATTTCATTTGTGTGGTCATTTATCCTAGGGTAATATGTATAACCTTGACGCCGCAAATGTACTAAAAGTAGTTGTATCGAGTCAAATCACCACGATCGTCATGACGATCTTTTCTTGTGCATTATACATCGCTTTAATGGTAGACACGTTATTGGATCCATCTCTTTAGTGAAGAAAGTATAATTCGTGGTGCTACATCTTCGCTTTGTCATCCGCCTCACAAAAACTAACTCACTTTCTTTTAATCGCATGGCTGTGAAAAACCATGGAACGAGTCCGAAAATTATGATTATGCCCCTAACACTTAACCTTCAATATCCAACCATTTTGACGTTTTATAAATTTCGCTAGTAACTGAATGGGCAATTAATTTTGTCGGTACTAGTCTCGCTGCTCAAGTTCATCTTCTAAACCTTCACGTGAAGACGCCCCATGTCTAGAACACAAAAATTCGATAGAGTACTTATAGCCCCTATCTATTTTACTTTTTCCAATAACAATAAGAAAACCAATCGATTCAGCAGTAGATCGCACCCAATTAATTAAATCAACTTCAGTACCGAACACCTATACAATATAAAAACACAACAACCTTTTTATTAATACAAATTTTTTACAAACTTTTATAAATATTTTTTATTAAATTTTTTTACAAGATTTTTTATAAATACAAGCTTTTTATAAATACATTTTCTTAAAAAAACGTTTTCTTATAAAAACTTTTCAAAAAACGTTTTCTATAAATACATTTTTTTTACAAACAATTATAAATACTTTTTTATAAATACTTTTTTTATGAATACTTTTTGTGTAAATCTTTAAAAAAATACTTTTAATAACTTTTTTTTGTAAATACATGTTTTCATAAATACATCTTTTTATTAATACTTTTACTTATAAATACTTTTTTTTTGTTATAAAAGGTGAGACGTGTGTGTGTGAGGTGGTGAGACGCGTGTGTGGTTCTCGAATGGTGTACGTGTTTTCGTTAGAAACCATGTCTACTCGCACATGGTTTTGTTTCCTTTTGCAGTTGATATTCCCTGTGTCTCTCTCTCTCACTTCTGGCAAACCACTCTCACTCTCTCTCACTTCTGCATACCACTCGTTGCTTGTGCAGTTGTTGCTTGTTGTTGTTTGTTGTTGTTCTGGACCACTTGTTGCTGTTGTTGGTTGATTGTTGTTGGTTGATTGTTGTTGGTGTTGTTGGTTGATTGTTGTTGGTGTTGTTGCTTTCACCTGAGATTATATGGGGTGCCTGCCTAGGATTATATTGTTGTTGGTGTTGTTGGTTGATTGTTGTTGGTGTTGTTGCTTTCACCTGGGATTATATGGGGTGCCTGCCTAGGCCACGCCTTTGAGAATCTTAGTACATTATTGCCTTTGAGAATCTTAGTACACCTTGTGAACTTTTGCAGTACCTGTGAACTGGTAACTTGTGAGAATCATGTTCAAAACGTGTAACTTGTGAAACCTGTGAACTGGTGAGTCTTGTGCTTGTGCAGTTTGAGACTTGTGCAGTTGTGAGGCTTGTGCAGTTTTGAGGCTTGTGCAGTTTTGTGAGGCTTGTGCAGTTTTGTGAGACTTGTGCAGTTTTGTGAGGCTTGTGCAGTTTTGTGAGACTTGTGCAGTTTTGTGCGCCTCATGTGAATCGGTGACTTTGTGCGATTGTGACTAAAACTTTTCCGAGGCGATGATGATAAAACCGAATGGACGGTAAAGTGAGATCAAACTCACTTTGCAACCTTCGGGTTTGAGCCTAAAATTTTCCGAGGCGATGATGATTTTTGAGCCTAAAAATTTTCCGAGGCGATGATGAAAACCGAATGGACGGCAAAGTGGGATAAAATCTCACTTTGCAACCTTCAAACCGAGCCTAAAAATTTTTCCGACTACGGTTTTTAAAAATTTTAAAAGTAATTTATAGCATAAAAAACTTGTATAACCAAAAAAACTTGTAAAAAGTTATAAAAACTTGTAAAATTGTAAAACCAAAAAAAAAAAGTTGTAAAAAAGTTATAAAAAACTTGTAAAACAAATAAAAAGATGTAAAAAAATAAGTGGTATAAGTGGTAAAAAAATAAGTTGTAAAAAAACTTGGCACGAAAATCGAGAAACCAATCATTGGTACCAATGATTGAATACCAATGATTGGCACGGAAATCGAGGCACCCATGCAAAATTGCAAGCACCCCTACCATGGGGTGCCTGCATAGGAGGACCCAATAATAATAGGGCATGCATGATGACCTCGTACATCATGTCCTATATATATTAAATAACTTTGGCCACTTTGCAACTTAGGCCCCTAAACTTGCGCTATATGGCACTTTGGTCCTTGGCTTTAATTATTCTTATAGTTACACATGTAAATGTGTAATAAACTTGATGACTTCAGCCCCTCTTCGTACTTCTTAATATATCTTCGGTCCTTAAAATAAATAAACTTAATAATATTATGCCGCTTTCAGTCCCTGGACTTCAAAATTTGTGCCCAAGTTATTAATTACGGCGTAACTAACTCACCGAGTTACGCCGTAATTCTTCGTCAACATGTACTGATCCGCTCCGTAATTCTTTCTACGGCGTAACTAAATGTCATGTTACACCGTAACCTTCAAAATAATTAATTACGGCATAACCATAAGAGTTGGTTACGTCATATCCTTGTCGATACCATATTTACGCCGTAACATTATTAAGCATTTACGGCGTAACCTTCACAAATAATTCTTAGGCCCTCGTAGTGTGAGTTACGACGTAGTCAAATGTGCCGATTACGCCTTAACCTTCTTGTGAATATATTTCTTGGCCTTTTCTCACATCTTTTCCGCTCTAACGCCTCATTTATCCTGCAATATAAATATGAACGAATATAAATGAATTAAGTACCATATTAATACAAATGAGACAATATACACGGGAATTTGATATGTAAAATATCAGTTAATTTGATGTTATTATTTACACTCAAAGATAAGTTTGTTAATCATTTATATCACCATGTTTATCCTATGTTCAATTGTTTGTGTGTATGCATGCCTCTCTATCATGAGTAGCTAAATTACTATTGTGTTTGCTTAGATCTATGAAACCTAGTTGTTGATTATTTGTTTGCTTGATATTAAAGGATAACGTCTATATCAATATTAGAAAGAACGTGCTATCCAAGTTCATCCAACCAAATGATAGTGATATGTCTTACTAGTGCAATGATTACTTATTTATTTTTGTTGGTGATTCATGAATGTAAACTAGGTGGGTCTTCTCCCTAATTCCTAGGCTAATGAAAGGTCAACACTTTCACAGTTAACAAGCCCGCATAAAGTCCTTCAACTATTAATTATAATCTATCTAGTTTTGAATAACATACTTCCCTTAATCATGTAATTATCTAACCTAGAGACATAAAGTTCACTAGTCCTAATAGTGGAATTTGCTAAGGGCCGTTCCAGGTAGTTTTCCTTAACTTGGGGCCGTTTCAGATGGTTTTCCTACACTCTACTATTACGATACGGATCTTAGGTTTATTAATTAGTTCAAGTAACCACAATTACCGATAATTAAATTACATAAATCAATTCATATTCTAAAAGATCTATAAAATAAATAAGAATACAATCAAGCAAGTAAACGAGTATTTAATGATAAACATAAATAATATCCAACGAGAAAAGCAAGTAATCGATGTAAAACATATCAAAAGAAAACGATATTCATAAACTTGGCTAACACCTAAGGGTGTTAGCCAATAATCTCCATAACAAAGTACATAAACATAATTAAAATGAATAAAGTATGAATCTTATTGAATAAGATACGCTAACCGAATGATTAATTGTGCTTTTGGATGGTGTCTTTTAAAGTGTCAAGTGCGTTTTGTAATTATATACTTATGTATGTTTTTAGTACAAGAGATATTTGTAAAATGCGTCAAAAACGGATGTTTGGTATAACTTTTTAAAGCATGTTTCTGCGGGTTGTGAAGACCAATTTTATATATATTAATGAAATATATGTTGCTTTAATCATTTCTAAAAGTTTTCATGTTTTGTCAAGTTGTGGAAGTCGAGCATCCGAAAAATAAAGTCAAATATGTCAAGTGCACATTCTCTGAGAGGATCATACGGCCATATGAGATATTTCATACGGTCGTATGCTCGCAAAAGTGCATTGGTAGATTTTTTGAGAGGACCATACGGCCATATGAGATATTTCATACCGATGTATGCTCCCAAAAGTGTAATGGCCGATTTTCTGAGATGACCATACGCCCATATGAGATTTTTCATACGACCATATGTTGTTAGTTTTCCATTAATCTTCGTAAAATTGTGTAAAATCAACCGTAAGTCCATAGAAGTTGTTCCACCTATTATTTTAAATTTATTTGAGTCTACTTTCTATTAAAAATACTTTCAGAAGCTAGTTTGTAACAAAAGTATATAAGAGTCCTTAATTTGTAACAGAAGTTCGGTTTTTGTTAAGCCGTTTGCGCATAATTTTTGTCAAATTTGGTTTGGGGTGTTTCATAATGATTCAAAGAAAGCACGCGTTTCCTCATCAGAACTAGCATATTGTTCTACTTCTCCTCCAATATTAGCCATGTCTGCAAGATTAGAATAAATGTTTCTATCATTTATGCTCATCCAAAACTGTGTTACTACTGGATTCGGGTAGCTCAGTATGTTCTTCCTCAAGAACAAACATAATGAACATTTAACTATTATAACAAGTGTCATATTGTTGTACCTCAGATGATGTGTATGTGTCGTAAGTAGGAGCAGCATCAGCTTTAGTGTTTGAGCTTGCTTTGTGGAGTTTTTCCATGAACATGCAATTCGCGTTGAGTTCCTCTTGATCTTCCTCTTCATCACCTTAAGCCAAAAAATCATACTAATCTGCATTCAACAAAATTCAAGATTCTTCTTTATGAGCTAACAACATCTTTTCCTGAAAATAACTTGCATCCTTTTTCCTGGGCTTTGCAATGCAGTTCCTTGCATAATGACCCAACCCTCTGCAGTTGTAACACCTTATCTAATTTGCATTATTCTCAACTACTGGCAACAACAATCCCCTGTGGATTCCCAATAGTCTGATTCTCAACAATCTGACCCATCTGATTTCCCATATTCTGACCTATTTGATTTTGCCATGCATTTTTTCTCTATTGATTTCCCATCTGAAAACCAGTAACATATCCTTGCTGATCCCCAATAACTCCAACTATATGTCCTCCTTAACCCATATTTACCCGACTGAGCAATATGCTTGTTGCGAGTGTTTGATGAAATCCTTTGGTTGTTGTCAGTCGGTTTGAAAATCGCATATTGAATGCCTTAGTGAGATAAGAAAATGCTTGTATTATAGCAGCAATAGCCTCTGAGTTATCATCAGTGTTTTCTAGTACTTGCAATTATGTGACTTGTTGTGGAACAAGTTGTTGCTGCATGAAGTTGTGAGTAGATGGTGAAGGTTATTGTGTGTACATTAGAAAAGGAGCTGGTGTGTTAACAATAAGTGCTAATGGATCATGGTTCTTAGCAATTTGTTCTGCCCTTACTTTAGTTGCCTCAGCTTGGTTTGCTTTAAGAAATTGTACAACTGATCATAATTAACGTCATGTAATCTCTTTGTTTACAATTGTGACAATATCATCCCCATTCAGGTTGTAGGTGATTCAAGAACTTGATGTTGCTCACAATGTTCTTTGGAGTAAGCTTGTTTCTGTCTAAATCATTCATTAGCTTGAAGAACCTTTGGTAGTATGACTCAATCGACTCTCCTGGAGTTGATGTGAATTTATCAAACTCATTTAACAGCTTACCTTTTATTTGTTGTTTCCCAATGCCAGTCATGTGCATCATCCATTTAACTCTTTCCCAAATTGCACGAGCACTCTCACAGCTATCCACATCTTTAAATATACCGACCGGAAGTCTGAGTAAGACGAGGTGCATTGCAAGATCATCTGCCTTAAGTTGTTTCTTTTCACCATCAGACTGATCTTCTTAAGTTTGTAGTCGTGTAAAAGGTTGAACTTGGGGGGGGTGTCATTCGGATCACCAGGTTCTTGGATTTGTCATAACTGATAAGGTCCTTCCAAAACGGATTTAAGCAGAAATTTTCCATTTGGTTTGCTTTTAAGATAACGAAGCATACGATTAGACCACTGAATGTATCCACATATCACGAGCATAGGGGAACGGTTCCCAGTACCGGCTTGATGCGCATACAAGGCGCGTTCGGGGTCAAAGGAACTTCCTTTTCGTCGAGCAAGTTTTTCAACACCCTAGGCAGTGAACCTAATCGTTGTAGTGTAGTATTGGGTAATCCTCGGGCATTGATATCGTTCTCTAGGGGAATAGGAATGCCAGTAAGAAGTGTACTACGCTAAGGTTGAGGTTGAAGAATATTATTTTTTATCTTTTTATATTTTTTAGAAAGCTAAGGGTAAAATCTCAGGGTTTGGATTTGGGGGGTGGTACTTTTACCGATTACTCTACTATCTAATTATCTAAACTATGAGTAGTCTTATGTCTATTGATGTGTGGTCATATGATGATTAAAAATGTGTCTACCTAGATACTATTACTCCCTAGTTATCTTTTATTGGTGGTTGAATTGTCACGTCCTTATTCTTAACGCGTTGTGTTTTCCAAGGTCGTAGGGTGTGCCTTTTTCACTAACTCCTTGAGACTTCCTTAAGGTTATTGCCTACGAAATACTCTAGATTAATCATAAACTAACTTTAAGGTTATCTTTGGATGTTTAGACTACGAAATCCGCTAAGTGATTCATAAGCTAAGGTTCACAAAGATTACTCAAACATTTAAACACAACGATGGCCTAATTACACTCCTAACCCAATTACAATTAACATAAGAGACAACCAATCAATAATTAATAAGTAGGTTTCATAGATCTAAGTAAACACACAAGAAATTTAGCCGGACATGTTAAACACGCAAGCATACACACATTCAATGGAAGACATAATGAAATTAATGAAGTAAAACACTTATCTTGATATAAAATAGGGTTTGGGAACCCTAAGATACTGTCCAAGTCGTACTACAAACGTTTAGGGTTTTTACTGCACAAGTCTACCTCTTAAATTCTGAAAATTCGATTTCTATATATAATTTTACACTTGCGACAACGTCGCCTTATAGGTGAGACGCCGTCAGATCGCCATCATTAGGGTTTTTGTCTTGGCCAAGTAATCGTTGGGACGGCGTCACGTTGTAGTTGTGACGCCGCCGGATTTAGCAGGACATCGTCGATTCGGATCTAGGTCATCCGAGATGAAATGTCTTAGTGATGCCCTTCCTCTTCAAAGCCTCGACGCGTCAGTGTATTTTAGCAAAAGTCTATTGAGCGAGCCGAGATTATAATTCAGATAAAGGGACGCAAGGCCGCCTTTAGTTGGGACGCCGTCAGTTCAATTCCAAAGACTTGAGTGTCTTCGATCTTGACTTAGCCATTTTCTTCATATATTCACTCCTTTTCGTCCAAATATGCATCATTCCAACATTTTGCTTCCAAGAGACCTAAAAAGTGAAAAGGAACGAAATTAAGCAGTAACGGATATAAAAGTGGGTAATTAAGGGCTTAAATGACCCTTTAAAAGTGTACGTTTTAAAGCCTTATCAAATATCCCTACAATTGGTATTTGCTTGTCCTCAAGCAAATGTGCTTTTGGCCAATCAATTTATAAGTTAGGGGGCATGAAGAAATAGTTTAACATAATTCACAACAAGTAAAAGCACTGCAATAGTCATAAGAAGCACAAAATTATATACTAGCACCTCACAAAGGGTGTTTGGATTCTCTCATCTCTTGGGTGTATATGAAATATAGTAAATGAAAATGAAAGATAAACACTAATTACCTGGTCATACTATATAGATTACCATAGGCTTGAGACTAGATCAAACCTCCACTGCTTTGGCGTAAGCACCTAGGAACAACTATCTAAGAGGTATTTAAGAGGGTTGTAATGTTAGGCTTACGGTAGGGAAATAAAGGGTTTGGTTGGATAGGCGATTTAGTGGTGGCAAGTAAAAAATCTTATGTTACAAGCATGAAAAGAATGGCGTTGCTAAGCCAAGACTCGACTCACTAAACTCTAGATACTTTGAAACAAACAAACATAAATATAAAGATAGATGTAGGATGGTAGCCCGTATGTTTTTCTCTCTTTTTTTTTCATACACTTTTACTCTACCATCCTCTAAGATAACATCAAAATATAAGGGATTTATAGGAGCATCCCTACACTTGAGTTTTTATTACTCTAACACTAATTTGACTCGATTTGAAAGGATCAAAACACTTGAAGTATTTAATTACTTAAATAAAGGGAATTTGAATTTAACATTCTTTCCCGTCACTACATAAAATTTTACTTTACCCATGAGTCCCAATCATCCCAAAACTGTGTATAAAACATATGACTCGACTTAGCAACCATGCAAGTAACTAGATAATTGAACTAAGGGTTTAGTATGATAACAATCATGCACTAAAGGTGAGTTCATACAAGATAGGCTAAGGCGATTTGGGTGTACATTTGGGGGTGGATTGTAAACAATGCTCTTCATTGATATTCCGGAAAACCGAAACATCATGAGAACCGCAGAAAGGATAGGCTCTGAGGGGTTAACTAGGGGTATCATGTACTAAAGATGAGTACATCGCAATGGTGTGGGGTAATTACTCGACCGATGTGCAAGAAGTAATTATAATACGGTTATCAAACAAGGGTTATCCTAATGCCTCTTATCATCTAGTTATTCCTAAATACCCAAGTGTAGTCTTACTAGCGATCTAGGAATGCATCACAAAACAAGTTCTAGAATCTATTATACTACCGCTACACTCTCGAAGCATTAAAGGTGAATGCTTTAATTCAAATAGATCTAGGGGCGAACCTCACATTTTGGGGTAGAATTTTAGTGGTAAATGGTTTTTGTGCTAGTCATATAACTCCTATCCATAAGACACTTTATGTTGGGTTCGTTATTTTGAGTTGATAATGACAAAACTAATAAACTACAATATGACAACAATGGAACTTGAAGAACTAAAGTTAACAAAGAGTGAAAGGTTTAAAGAAAAGAATATATATAGAAAATCAAGTTATTTTGTTAGGGGATTTTATTATATTCGGTATTATTCGGTATTATCTCTTTATAAACCCTAAGCATACTCTATTATATAAAGAGATGCAGGGTACGTAACTTGAGTGTGTCCCAATGTAAACACCAAAGGTGTGTGTGTGTGGGAAAACCAGGCATGGGTGTGCCTTGGTTTAGTGAATGTCGACATGTGGTTTTGCAGCCTCAAGGATCATTGATCCTGGTTGTGTAACCGTCTTAGATTTGATCGTCTAGGATTGGGGTTGTGGATGTGTTTTGTAGAACACATGATGATGGCGAAACCTTTATATGAATAAGAATGAAGTTCTTATTAATCCACTGCGTATATTATTAATCATTGTTATTGTGCTTTATTGATAATCCTAGATAAGGTCTAAACAACCTCGAGCATCGATTCTAACAAGTGGTTTCAGAGCGGGTTGCTCTTGATATCTAGGATTTCACAAAGTTTATGGAAAAAGAAGAAAAATTCGAATCTGGAAAAATTCTCGTAATACTTCTGCAGGTCAGTTTTCAAACAGGTATAACTTCTTCGTTAACTGTTGGATCGGGACTAAATTTTTGGTGGACGTTCTCTATATATTCATCTAATTTTTCACTGGAGGGATCTTCAATTGGAGCTTTGAATCAAAAGTTATTCAGGGTCGAAACTGCAATAGAAGGAGGTATAATTTTCGAATTTTTAGGGTTTCTTGGTGCATTAAAATTCTTTTTCATGGTTAAAAGAGTTATATTAGTCATGGTGAATCAGTTTTTAATTGATAATGAACCCTAATATATCTCTTAATTCGTTTGATGCTCTAAGAAATTCATGGTGGAAGCAGCAAATCGGTTCTAAAGGTTTAAAAGAAAGACGAATTTAGGGTCTCTCTAAATATTGTATATTCTGATTTTTAAAGTTCACTGCTTGAGAACGTGTTGCTGCTGGTTAAGTTATTTTTACTTTTCACATATTCAAGAGTATAGTTAGTACTGATAAGAGTATTAACATTAGTACTGATAGTTCAAAGTTAGTACTGATAGAAGAGTTAATACTTATAGCTTTGGAAGTTAATACTTTTAGCTTTCGAAGTTAATACTGATAGTGGAAGTTAATACTCTTAGTACATTTTTAGTACTCCTGGTTTTGGAACTTTGTACTGTTAGCGGTGTCCGAGATGCAAGTTAATACTTATAGTGTTGACCGATATCGGACGTCATTGCATTTTGTTCCTTGGACAGCAGTTGGTGAAGAAGTCAGATGACACACACGTGTTATAGTTATTGATTTGAGGGGAAGCATGTTAATCGTGATTTGGTTACGAAGAGTTAATACTTCTAGCTTTAAAAAGTTAATACTCTTGGCTTTGAAAGTTAATACTCTTAGCTTTCAAATTTAATACTTTTAGTAGAAGTTAATACTCTTAGTATATTTTTAGTACTCTTGTACAGTACATGCGTGGATTTTTGGTCTTAACAGGTTCATGGCTCGTTCTTATTGCAAAATTGATTACGAAGAAAGGCGTTTATCACCTATTTGAAGATGAAGTGGAATTATTTGGGTTTGTGTTTTATCATACCTTTTTGCAGGAGGTAACTTGTTCGTGCGTTCATGTGACAACGAATTGACGAATAGTAGATGAAGTTTTTCGTCAAGAGATTGCGGTCTCCCTATACATCAAGATTGGGTATACGTTCGATGTCATCTTTAGTGCAAGATATAAGACACAGGTTTGGATTTTTCTACTTCAGCATCAAGTTGGTTATACTTGTCTTTCTTCATCAGTAATCATTACATAGAGCCTACATTCTTCAAATGGTTAACATATGGGTTTCATGGGAAGCTTAATGTTTAAATGTTTAACCATTTATATGCTACATCAAGGTGAAGGTTTTTGCTACTACTTGTTGGTATTTTACTATTGGTTCGGATTTCTTTTGCCTTAATTTCATTTTTAGTGCGGAAAACTTCATGGAGGGTATCTTGAGGCATTGGAAAGATGGATTAGTCGTATGATATTGGTTCGTGGTTTTGAAGATCAAAGTTGCTTCTACTTAGCTTCTCCTAGTGGATAATGGCAAAAAGGGGAAGAAGAGTCTACTTGAAGATGTGCAACTTGAAGATCCTTGATGGTATAGTATGGCTTAAGGGGAAGTTTCATTCATTGTGTAGTTTTGCAATTATCAACTAGGGGAAGATTGTTGGGTTCGTTATTTTGAGTTGATAATGGCAAAACTAATAAACTACAATATGACAACAATGGAACTTGAAGGACTAAAGTTGACAAAGAGTGACAGCTTTAAAGAAAATAATATACAGAAAATCAAGTTATTTTGTTAGGAGGAATTTATTATATTATGTATTATTAGGTATTATCTCTTTATAAACCCTAAGCATACTCTATTATATAAAGAGATGCAGGGTACGTAACTTGAGTGTGTCCCAATGTAAACACCAAAGGTGTGTGTGTGTGGGAAAACCAGGCATGGGTGTGCCTTGGTTTAGTGAATGTCGACATGTGGTTTCGCAGCCTCAAGGATCATTGATCCTGGTTGTATAACCATCTTAGAGTTGATCGTCTAGGATTGGGGCTGTGGATGTGTTTTGTAGAACACATGATGATGGCGAAACCTTTATATGAATAACAATGAAGTTCTTATTAATCCACTGCGTATATTATTAATCATTGTTATTGTGCTTTATTGATAATCCTAGATAAGGTCTAAACAACCTCGAGCATCGATTCTAACACTTTATTAAGACTAAAGTCCCACTCGTACATTTCATGAAAATTTTAAATTTGGTGCTAAAATTTCCCTAACAAATATTTCTCATATCTTATTACACAAATGAAATACGACAAGACAAACATTCAAGGATAAGCATAGTTTTAAAGTTCCCGTTTTATTCTCCCTCCCTACACTTAAACTGAACATTGTCCCCAATGTTCTCCGAAAGTATCAAAGTTATGATAAAGGAAGGTAATTAAAAGAGAAAGAAACTAGTACTCCCCTGATTAGCTCGGTAGGATCCGTGTGAAGTAGTGGTTAAATTCTTTCCCAAGAAGAATGTATGCGTGATAAGCTTCCTCCAATATTATGTTTCTTCTTCTTGATAAATAAAACCTGCACACTTTAAGAAAATCGACAAAACCTTCGTGTAAAATCGGTGGTAAAACTATATATGACTCAACTATACTAGGATATAATGCTTGTGGAATGTATGTTTGCAGATTTTATGGAAAATTAAGACTTGAGAATTTCCAAAAATTTATAAATAAGACAAAGAACGAGAAAATTTTATAAGTCGCTTTCTCTCATGACGCCGTCAGTTCTAACTCGACGCCTACACTTAAACCGAACATTGTGCTCACCGAATACAATCATGAAGTTGAAAGTACTAGAAATTCCTAGAGGCATACCATCGAAAAGCTTCCTCGACCAATTGGGTAGATCAAGAAAACAAAGAATGCACGGTGCAACAGAGCCGAATATGCAACAAGAATCCAGGCGCGATACCCGACGGAAACTAAGTTCCCACTCACGACCCATGTAACAAGCTACACCAAGTAAGAAAGTATCAAAGTTATGATAAAGGAAGGTAATTAAAAGAGAAAGAAACTAGTACTCCCCTGATTAGCTCGGTAGGATCCGTGTGAAGTAGTGGTTAAATTCTTTCCCAAGAAGAATGTATGCGTGATAAGCTTCCTCCAATATTATGTTTCTTCTTTTTGATAAATAAAACCTGCACACTTTAAGAAAATCGACGAAACCTTCGTGTAAAATCGGCGGTAAAACTATATATGACTCAACTACACTAGGATATAATGCTTGTGGAATGTATATTTGCAGATTTTATGAAAAATTAAGACCTGAGAATTTCCAAAATTTATAAATAGCACAAAGAACGAGAAATTTTTATAAGTCAAGCTTGCTCCTCCCGACGTCGTCGTGTTCTAATCTCGACGTCATGTTGTCCTCGACAGAACCGGTCTGCTATGCGTTTTCCTAGAAAAATTCTGGAAAAATTACACATTTAAAATCTGAAAAATTCCTGCAAAACATCCATTATGACTCGATACAAGCATTTGACTCTAACAAAAACACATATATATCGATTTCAATAATCGTATTTCTCATGTTCACGTTCTTTTAAAAACGTGTGTAATCCTCTCTACACTTATCCTTTTTGTAAAATACCTTTATATGTAATTAAGACGAGGTTAAAGACAAAATAAAGCATTTTCACAAATTCAAACATGAGAATACACAACAATGAAAAAATATATGACACACAAACAAGCAAAAAATTAAGCATGGGTTGCCTCCCACGAAGCGCTTTTCTTTATTTATGAGTCTTGTCGCTAGACTCGAAGTCGTGCTCCTACGTGACTTCATTTCCGACACCTTCTCTATCATGACGATCTCTACTGGGGTTTTTCATGTTATAGTAATGTCCTATTATGCATCTTTCTAAGAAGTCATTTCCCCCCCCCAATCGGTTTTATATTCCGGTCCTAGTTTCAAACAATCCTTATAGAACCCAAAAATCTTATTCATCATATAATTTACTCCTTTCTCCTTATCCTCCTCATTCCTATAGTATACCGATAGCTTAAGTTCCTTTTCATCATTGGATAATGATGAAAATTTCTCAATCTTAAATGGCATTTGGTAAGCTACGTCATCGGTCTCATTCTTGAATCTAACTATCCCTAACGACAGATCATAAATCATCCCGGTGTTTTCTATGTAAGGCTTTCCTAGAATTACGTGGGACAAGCTAGGATCTATGGCCGTACTAATATCCTCCACAATTATGAAATCCGTAGGGTACGTGAAACTACCTACATAGACGGCCAATCCATTAATTCTACCAAGAAAATTACAACTAACTCTATTATTGTGGTGGTGGGTGATTAGTCGCCATTTTAGAACGACTAAGCGTTATTAGTAGTCATTTAAGAATATTTTTTTGGCTTTCGCCATGTTTTCTTTCGCGCTTTTTCTTTGAGGGTGGTGAAGGTTTAAGCTATGTGGGTTTTGCTACTGTCGTGTGGACGACATGTTGCCATGGAAGACTTGTTGTATTTATTCTTTCTTATGTGCCATCGTACTCTTTTTCTGAATAACATCTTCAGCTCCTTTCAGAGTGAGTTTCTTTAGATTTTTCTTGTTAGGATGTTTAACTCTGGAGGACAACGTTTATTTTTTGCTTTTTCTGCATTCCCCCTTTTTTACCTCACGTATTTATAACGAAGATTTTACTGTTTTTGCATGTGCCAGCGTTTGCATTTTTCTACTATTTGGTAGGTTAGCACGTGTCAGGATCGAGCACTGGCGCTGCTTTTTTCACTGGATTTGACATGATATTTGGAAGGAACGAATCTGACTTTGCGCATTTTCTCTCCTTTTTGGTTGTCTGGATAAGGTTTATCCTTTTGCTTCCGCCCTTGCTTGGTTATTTTCTAGGACTTTCCTTCCCGAAGCTGTATCCTTTCCTTAGTTTTGTTATTTCCCGCATTGTATCCTTTACGTCGTGTCTGCCGCGACTTCTTGCGTGCTTCTTTCGGGGCATTACTTCCTTCGAAGTTAATTCTTTTTGAGTCGCAGATCTTTGTTCCTTTTTATTCTATGGGAATGATTTCCGTAAGGTTTTTCCACATACATCCGTGGCGTGTTTCAACCTTTATTCTGGCTTCTTTTCGCATGATCTTTCGAGATCCGATTGTTTTGAAGTAACAGGGCGTTCTTTCAACATTTGTATTTGCTTCCTGAGTCTTCTTCGATAGTTGGATCTATTGTTTTTAATTATTTGCCTTCTTACTTTGTTTTTGTCTTGAGCCTTTTGAGTCTTTATCTATTAAAGTTTATAGGATCGGGATCTTCATTCGCTCTGTTAGGGATGTCCTGATCCGTGTTTATTTTATCAAGCATCGCTTTCATTCTTTTATTGAAGTTCCGGTTTCATCTTTTTCCGATGTGTGTGGTTCCACTAATTCTATTTTGAGTTTTTTTTCAATGGATGTTTTTTCCGCAGCTCTTCAACCTCTATCATCGACCCTTTCTTTCTTTCTTTCTTCCCTTTGCTTTTTCAAATGCAGACTTCTGTGGTATGTCTTGCTTTTCCGTTAAATTCGCAGAACTTTCCTTCAGTTCTTTCCTCTGGAGCTCCCTTTATGTCCCTGGTTTCTTCTTTAAACCTTCTTACAAAGTATTCCGTTAGCTCTCCATCCCTTTGTTTGATATGATGCAGTTCCACGGGATCTTTGATACACTTCTTTTGCTGGTGGAAGTTGGTCAAGAAAACCTCCTTCAACGCTTGTAAGAACAGGCTCTTTCAACGTTTGTATTTGCTTCCCGAGTCTTCTTCGATAGTTGGATCTATTGTTTTAATTATTTGCCTTCTACTTTGTTTTTGTCTTGAGCCTTTTGAGTCTTTATCTATTAAAGTTTATAGGATCGGGATCTTCATTCGCCTGTTAGGGATGTCCCGATCCGTGTTTATTTTATCGCAAGCATCGCTTTCATTCTTTTATTGAAGTTCCGGTTTCATCTTTTTCCGATGTGTGTGGTTCCACTAATTTATTTTGAGTTTTTTTTCAATGGATGTATTTTTCCGCAGCTCTTCAACCTCTATCATCGACCCTTTCTTTCTTTCTTTCTTTCTTCCTTTGCTTTTCAAATGCGTACTGTGGTATGTCTTGCTTTTCCGTTAAATTCGCAGAACTTTCCTTCAGTTCTTTCCTCGAGTGCATTGGTTGGGAAAATGTTTGGGGACCTTGCTTTCCTTTGTGTCGATATTTCCTCGAAAGGTTTTCGAGGTTGCTAAACCGTTACCTTTCTCCGATTCTTGGTTTGTTCTAAATTCTCTTTTGAAACTTTGTCGATGCTTCGATCGCTGCTCGCTCCATTGGTCTTTGTACCCAGGGCCTTTTTCTTTCGCGACTTCCTGCGGCTATTTCCCCTCTTAGGAAGAAGTAGTTATATTCATTACTTCGCTCATTGAATTTGGGATTATGTCGTGTAACCGCTTAATAAGCTCCGGATCGGTGATTGCATGCATGAATCCTGAGACTTTCATAATTTCTGGAGCTCCCTTTATGTCCCTGGTTTCTTCTTTAAACCTTCTTACAAAGTATTCCGTTAGCTCTCCATCCCTTTGTTTGATATGATGCAGTTCCACGGGATCTTTGATACACTTCTTTTGCTGGTGGAAGTTGGTCAAGAAAACCTCCTTCAACGTTTGTAAGAACAAGGCGTTCTTTCAACGTTTGTATTTGCTTCCTGAGTCTTCTTCGATAGTTGGATCTATTGTTTTTAATTATTTGCCTTCTTACTTTGTTTTTGTCTTGAGCCTTTTGAGTCTTTATCTATTAAAGTTTATAGGATCGGGATCTTCATTCGCTCTGTTAGGGATGTCCTGATCCGTGTTTATTTTATCGGCAAGCATCGCTTTCATTCTTTTATGAAGTTCCTGTTTCATCTTTTCCCGATGTGTGTGGTTCCACTAATTCTATTTTGAGTTTTTTTTCAGCGGATGTTTTTTTCCCGCAGCTCTTCAACCTCTATCATCGACCCTTTCTTTCTTTCTTTCTTCCCTTTGCTTTTTCAAATGCAGACTTCTGTGGTATGTCTTGCTTTTCCGTTAAATTCGCAGAACTTTCCTTCAGTTCGTTACTCGAGTGCAGTGGTTGGGAAAATGTTTGGGGACCTTGCTTTCCTTTGTGTCGATATTTCCCCGAAAGGTTTTCGTAGGTTGCGAAAACCGTGTTACCTTTCTCTGATTCTTGGTTTGTTCTTAAATTCTCTTTTGAAACTTTGTCGATGCTTGACTGCTGTTCGTTCCATTGGTCTTTGTACCCAGGGCCTTTTTCTTTCGCGACTTCCTGCGGCTATTTCCCCTCTTAGGAAGAAGTAGTTATATTCATTACTTCGCTCATTGAATTTGGGATTATGTCGTGTAACCGCTTAATAAGCTCCGGATCGGTGATTGCATGCATGAATCCTGAGACTTTCATAATTTCTGGAGCTCCCTTTATGTCCCTGGTTTCTTCTTTAAACCTTCTTACAAAGTATTCCGTTAGCTCTCCATCCCTTTGTTTGATATGATGCAGGCCCACGGATCTTTGATACACTTCTTTTGCTGGTGGAAGTTGGTCAAGAAAACCTCCTTCAACGTTTGTAAGAATGTATGCTCTTCAACGTTTGTATTTGCTTCCTGAGTCTTCTTCGATAGTTGGATCTATTGTTTTTAATTATTTTCCTTCTTACTTTGTTTTTGTCTTGAGCCTTTTGAGTCTTTATCTATTAAAGTTTATAGGATCGGGATCTTCATTCGCTCTGTTAGGGATGTCCTGATCCGTGTTTATTTTATCGGCGTTACTGCTTTAATTCTTTTATTGAAGTTCCGGTTTCATCTTTTTCCTAATGTGTGTGTGGTTCCACTAATTCTATTTTGAGTTTTTTTTTCAGCGGATGTTTTTTTCCCGCAGCTCTTCAACCTCTATCATCGACCCTTTCTTTCTTTCTTTCTTCCCTTTGCTTTTTCAAATGCAGACTTCTGTGGTATGTCTTGCTTTTCCGTTAAATTCGCAGAACTTTCCTTCAGTTCTTTCCTCGAGTGCAGTGGTTGGGAAAATGTTTGGGGACCTTGCTTTCCTTTGTGTCGATATTTCCCCGAAAGGTTTTCGTAGGTTACGAAAACCGTGTTACCTTTCTCTGATTCTTGGTTTGTTCTTAAATTCTCTTTTGAAACTTTGTCGATGCTTGATTGTTGTTCGTTCCATTGGTCTTTGTACCCAGGGCCTTTTTCTTTCGCGACTTCCTGCGGCTATTTCCCCTCTTAGGAAGAAGTAGTTATATTCATTACTTCGCTCATTGAATTTGGGATTATGTCGTGTAACCGCTTAATAAGCTCCGGATCGGTGATTGCATGCATGAATCCTGAGACTTTCATAATTTCTGGAGCTCCCTTTATGTCCCTGGTTTCTTCTTTAAACCTTCTTACAAAGTATTCCGTTAGCTCTCCATCCCTTTGTTTGATATGATGCAGTTCCACGGGATCTTTGATACACTTCTTTTGCTGGTGGAAGTTGGTCAAGAAAACCTCCTTCAGTTTATCATAGGTGTCTATTGATTTGGACGGGAGGTCGTCAAACCAGACCCTAGCGGATCCAGTTAATGTAGAGTTGAACATGTGGCACCAAGTTGGCATGGCCCATCATTCTACCTTTGCAGCTGCCTGGAAGATTTTAAGATGATACTCTGGGTCTTCAATTCCATCATATGCTTTCACGTTGGTTGGCATTCGTTTTTTCGTTGGCATCTTAAAGTAGCGGATACGTGGAGTGAACGGATCAGTCTCCTTGCAGACCCAGGGTCTAGCCAGGTCGTAGTCGTTGCTATCACGTTGTTTTCGCTCTCTAACTTCGGACTTCCGACATCCACTTCCGTTCGACCCATCTCTTGAGAAACTGTCCACTTTCCGTGATCGAGGTCTTTCGGCCCGCGCCTTCCGAATCTGGTCTCCGGTTGACCGGGAGTCTTTGCGGTCGCTCTCCTCTTTTCTTTTCAAGAATATGGCGGATGGTGCACGGGGTCTTTGGAGTACACGGAATACTTTCTTCTTTGTCTCCGCCGGTGGAACGACTTCAAGAACCTTTTGAACACCGTCTCCCGTCCGTCTTCTTTCCTTTTGGGTGACCTAGACCGGGTGTGTCTTCGGCCGGCATCACTTTGCGTGTTTCGCCGCTTCATTGGCTCGAGTTGTTTCTGCAAGTCTCTTCTTCCTATAGGTATTTTCGATTCATGATGATGCGGGGCTTCACGGTAATCCGTCCGGATTTTTACCGCTTTGGCTCTTTCCTCCCGTTTCTGAACTTTCTCCGCCACAATAGGTAAGATCCGGTCAAGTACTTATCACAATACTTCGAGGGTCGACGGACGCAGCCCTTAAGATCCGTTGAAACCGTGGTTTTCTTTCCATTGTACTCCGCAATGCGGACAAAGGCGGAGTTGGTCCGGACCGAGTGCTCATGGTGAGTATTTTTCGAACGCATTGTGTCTTGGGTCCCATGGATGGCGCCAACTGTTAGTACAAAAAGTGTGTGGGTTGTAATGGTTGTGAGTATAGCTTGCTTGACCGGCTAACAAGCTACTAATAATTCGGTCTTGTACTAATCCAAGTAGTTTGATGAGTTTCCCCACATGAGAAGAGTAAACTGTTAGCTTTACCGCGTGACGGACCCCACGATTAGACTGGCGTGAGTAAGTACACATCCTTGTCGAGAAAGTAATAGTGTATGTGTGTGTGTTTATGAGAGAGAAAGTTGTTGACCTGTATGGGATTAGAGCCCTTTTATAAAGTGAGCGCCACCGCTAGAGTTTCC
Source organism: Chrysanthemum lavandulifolium (assembly GCA_022545495.1). Taxonomy (NCBI): domain Eukaryota; kingdom Viridiplantae; phylum Streptophyta; class Magnoliopsida; order Asterales; family Asteraceae; genus Chrysanthemum; species Chrysanthemum lavandulifolium. Next base: position 206,617,586 of record CM040240.1, on the reverse strand, counting down.
TTGTTACTCGCGATATAGAGGTTAATCGCCGGAGCTGCACCACTTGTCGGACAAGGTTCGGTGTTAATCGGATGCGACATAGGACGCCGGCCGAGGCTCGACCGCTAAGTGTCTGCGTGCATCTTTTAGCTTTGACTATACCAATTTCGCTATCGAAATTTCAACGCTTGTTGGTCAGTTCGTAGTTATTTTATTGTTAATAAGCTTGAACCCAGTATATGTATAATGTGCATTGGGCTTAATAAGCATATTATACATACTATACGTCATCATTTACTTTCTAACAACTTCAACCAAACTTCCTTAAAATATATATATTCTCATTTAACTTTTAGAAAAAGTCTTGAAACATAAAAAAAAAAGTCATTTAATATGGTCGTTCGTCGTCCATGCGACATAGTCAAACAACCATTTTCGATTGAAAACTGTTAATTTTACGAAAGATTTACGAAAAAAATAACCACACACATGTGTCATGTAAATACAATGATGAGAAAAACGAAAGAAAAAAATATCACACGATATTATTGGTCAAACTCCTTTATCATATCATTGTGTGTGAATATTGCTTGTAAACTTTTTGTGAATGTAAGATTTCACTTTTCGGTTTATACAAAATATTACTTTTTCTCACATGAAGTGATCAAATGTGTCCGCTTTGGTAAATTTTCAAGGAAAAAAATGGATTTTCTAATTTGTGCTATGATGGCACAAGCTTAAAGTCATAAAACAAAATGATATTACCATATTTACGTGTTAATTGATATTAATAGTTTCTTAAATTAAAAATGGTTGCCATATTTATCATTGTTTTATAAAATAAAGTTTTTAAAAATAAATGTGTTTATTTATCGCTTTAAACTCATGACACTACATGTTGTAAAAAAAAAAAAAAAAAAAAAAAAAAATTGCTGCCACAATATTTATATGAATAAAGTTATTAAATAATGCAAGTGTCAAGTGTGCAGTGTTTATCACTCTCATTGACTTGATCATCTAGTATTTCTACTCTCCATTTCAACCTCCATCACCCACACCAAAAATGGATGCAAGAATCCTCATTAGATTCCTCTTTTTCACTTGCATCATAGCCCTACTTCTCCTCCTCACTTTCACCAACCTCCCTTACCCTCTCCCATTCACCACCAACACCAACTGCTCCGTCGACTCACCACGGTGCAACACCATCAAACAACCACCAAAACCAAAACAACCCACAAAAAATCTTCACACATCCGATGTGCCACACCACCCACTTGATCCACTCACTCTTAGTGAGCTTAATAAGGTTCGTGAGATCCTTTTATCCAATACCCTTTTTAGAAATACGGGTAAATACGCGTTGCACTCTGTTGTCCTTGAAGAACCAGATAAGTCTGTGGTGTTGAGGTGGAAGTATGGGGATGAGCTTCCGGCTAGGAAGGCTTCTGTTATTGCACGTGTCGATGGTGTGACGCATGTGTTGTGTGTTGATATAGGTACGGTTAATCTGCATGTCTAGTTACTGGATGATAATGAGTAACTAATAAGTTGAAGTGTGAAACTAATTTGCTTGAAAAAGTATTATTTTCCGCAAAAACGCAAAAGTATATTCGGTAGGTAAAATGAAAGGATATTCACAAATGAATGTATAAATATTTGTATCTTTTTACTTGTTAATAGTTGGTTAATCCTAGGGCTGTGATTAAGGTTACCGTAATTAAAAATTAAACAATTAATTAACATGAAAGATTTCATGTTTAACATCTTTTATAATTATAATTATTACATATATATAAATGTGAAAATAATGAATTTATTATAAATGCTATTTTTACAAAAGTAATTTAGCTTAACCATAACCCTATAAGTTGTTGTTAACAAAACCATATATTTTTTAACCGCGAGTAACTAATAAGATGATTTTACTTTTTTTGTGTCATTTTGTAACATGCAAATATACTTTCAAAGATATGAAGCACAGATGATCATGTAACAATTTAAATACTAAGGTAAAATTTCATTTAAAAGTTATAGTTTGGTTAAGCTAAATTTTCTAAGTAGTTTTAATTTGTTTTAAAATAACTGTGTTATGATGGATAAAAATATGTGCTTCCTTTCAAAATAAGAAAATCTAAATGAAGTAAAGTTTTGAAAAATACAATAAACAAATTGATAAAAAGCACATAGATAAAATTGGTCTAAAGTTACTAGATTTATGTATGTTTATATTATAGTAAAAAACTATGTTTGACAATATTGTTTTATACGGAGTAATTAATATTTTGTTACTATAGGTACCGGAGAGGTGACTCCGGTAGACGTTGGAGAACACTCTGGTTACCCAACAATGACTATCGAAGACATGACATCGGCAACCTGGGCACCGCTAGGGAACCTTGAGTTTAACCGTACGATCTTGGCTCGTGGTATTGATCTAAAGGATCTTGCATGTTTGCCAATATCACTAGGATGGTTCGGAATAAAGAGGAAAACCGTAGGTTAATTAAGGTACAATGTTATTCTATGGAAGGTACCGTGAACTTTTATATGAGACCCATCGAAGGGTTGACTGTTGTTCTAGATATCGATACGAAAGAAGTGATCGAGATTAACGATAATGGGAAGAACATCCCTATACCTAAGGCTGCGGGTACTGACTACCGTTTCTCGGTCCAAAATACGAAAATTAATCTACTTAACCCGATATCTATAGAACAACCAAAGGGTCCAAGTTTTGTTGTAGATGGTCATTTAGTGAAATGGGCTAATTGGGAATTTCACCTGAAACCCGACCCTAGAGCGGGTGTGGTGATCTCTCGTGCTATGGTTCGGGACCCAAATAGTGGAAAGATGAGGAATGTGATGTACAAAGGGTTTACTTCGGAGCTATTTGTTCCGTATATGGATCCTACGGATGCATGGTATTTTAAGACGTATATGGATGCGGGTGAATATGGATTCGGGCTTCAGGCGATGCCTCTTGACCCGCTCAATGATTGCCCGCGCAACGCTTATTATATGGACGGTGTTTTTGCCGGTGATGGAATACCTTATGTCCGATCGAATATGGTATGTGTTTTCGAGAGTTATGCTGGCGATATTGGATGGAGACACTCCGAGAGTCCGATCACTGGAATGGAGGTAAAATACTAGCCTTGTAAAACTTGTTGCTTTGCTTTTCGAAATAAGTTATTTCTAATAGTATACGTAGTATAATTTTTTGACATGATCGAATAAACATTATTTAGTTTATTAATATGCAAGTTGATACAATTTGTACTTAGTTGCATAGATTGACATAATTAAATAAACATTTCTAGTTTATTTAAAATGTAAGAAATCGATACAATTTGTACTTATGTGCATACATATTTGTAAGTTTTGAAAGGTGTTTGGGTAGAATCTTAGGATCTTTGTTTATGGTTATTGGAAATATCGCCTTAGTATGTTGTCTAATATACGATTTTGGTGGTTCTTATTTTTAAAATTTAAGATGGTGACAAAAATTATGTGTGATGGTAATATGCAGATACGGGAGGTACGACCAAAGGTGACGCTTGTTGTAAGGATGGCAGCTTCCGTCGCTAATTACGATTATATTGTCGATTGGGAGTTTCAAACCGATGGATTGATTCGAGTCAAGGTTAGCGATTCTTCTCCTTTCTTTTTAGTTAGGGTTATGGAAACTAACAATTAGCAATTAGCGACGATACATTAGTCACAGCTTAAATCTTTTTTGTTTAATATTTGTCACTAGTCTTTTACCAAGTGATTCGTTTGACCATTTTACTAAGCTAGTTTATACTCCTAT